>ML099204.1:29917-74418 GCA_003697995.1 Taxidea taxus jeffersonii
GAAGGGGAAGCGGTCCATGATGAACTGGTAGATGCCGTTCAGCGTGATCTTCTTCTCGGGCGCGTTCTGGATCGCCATGGTTATGAGCGCGATGTAGCTGTAGGGCGGCTTTACGAGGTCCTTGGGCGCCGCGGGCTGGTGGTGGTGGTAAGGCGCGTAGGAGCGGCCCATGCCCGCGCCGTACTGCTCCGGGTGGCCGGAGTAGACGCCCATGGGGCTGGCCATGCCGCCGTAGCCGCCCGCCGCCCGGTAGTAGTTTTGCTCGCTCAAGTAGGGCACCACTCCCAGGGCGTTGGGGTCGGACACCGAGTAGCGCGCCTGCATGCTGCGTCCGAGACGGCTCGCCGCCGCCTGCGCGCACGCACCGCGAGGAAGGCCCTGCGAGAGCGAAGCGCGAGAGAGCGAGGGCGCGAGCGGGCGAGAGGAAGGGAGCCGGCGGGGGGAGCCCCGGGCGCCGGGAAGCCTTGGGGGCGAGGCGGGGGAGGCGCCGGCCCTGGGCGCCCGCCGGCGCGCGGAGAGGCGACGCTCGTCGTCAGCGGACCGGGCGGATCGGCATCCTGGAGGGCGCGCCCCGGCGAGCGCAGCGCTGGCCCCGGCTCGCTCGCCCGCTGGCTCTCGGGGCCGGGGGCGGCCGCAGCTGGCGGCCGGGGCGCGGTGGAGACGCCGCGCGCGCCGCGGAGCCGGGCCGGCCGCCCTGTCCGCGCCGGGAGGGGGACGGCGGCGCTCCTAGCCCCCCAGCGAGGAGGCAGCCCCGAGGGCCAGCAAGCCGGGGTCCAGAGTGGCCGCTCCGCCGGGCCCGGAAAAAGAGGCGAAGTCCCTTTTAGGGATTGGGAAAAGTTTCAAAAGTCTTCTTGCAGAAAGCAAGTTTTTACCTCCCTCCGGCCACGCCCCCTCCGGGGACTTGGGACCAATAGCGCGCCAGCTGCGGGGACCCGGCGCCAATCGGGGCGAGGAGCGCCGGAATCCGTCGGCTCTAAGACCGCGCGGCTCGGGCCAGACTTCCTGCGCTGCAGTCTTCCCTCGAGAAGATTGTTTTAAAAAGAGTGCTATCTTCTTAAAATTTATTCTATTATCACATTTGGGTTCATGGGCCCACATGCTCAGAGGGGGGAAAAAAACCCAAGCCCCATGCTCCTTTGCAGATAGGGTTGCTTTGAGATATGAAATCGAATTGATTAACGGAGTCTAATATCTCCCCAAAGACCTTGCAAGTAGCAAAGACCCTGGGACTATTTTTCTTATTAATGACTGATGAGGCGAATAATTAGATTTCCTAATTATCGGGGCCCAGGTGTCATGGATTCTGAGCAGGCGTGCTGGATCGGTATGGAAGGGGCCTCCTTCTGGATGTTGTCATCATTTAAGCAAAAAAAAAAAAAAATTTTTTTTTTTAAATTTTCAACAGAGAGTTTCCAGGTTCAGGGCCGTCAAGGATAACCTAAAAGCTTTTAGAGGCAAATTATGGCAACTGAATGACTGTCCCTCACCTCCGCCGGGGGGAGGGGAGCAGGCAGGCCGTGGCCTCCATGGGGGAAAGGCAGAGCGAGGGAAGTCGCAGTGTCTTGAGAATTTAATGCCTCAGTGCGCCCTGGATTCGGTAAATCGCCCGCGTCACCGTGAGCAGTTCTGTAGGGTTTGGAGAAAGAGAGTGGAGTAGCTCCGCTAATTTCCCGCACTTCCCTCCCGCGTGGACGGTCGCAGCCCACCTTCTCCAGCCCCGCAGTGCCTCTCCCTTTCCCCAGAGATAAGCTCCCTTGGACAAGCTGACTCCCGCGCTCCCCAGACGCGGGAACAATGCAGCCAGCCACCGGCCCGCGCAGAGCCGGGGCTCCCCTGCCCGCGAGGAGCAACCCAGGCCCGCTTTCCAAGGGGGCTGCGCCGGGAGACGCGCGTCGGTGGCGCCGCACAGGGCGGCCTGCGGGCGAGGAGGCTGCCCCGGGCCCCGTCCGCTGGGTCGCCAACCCCGGGGCGCTGTCCCCACCTCCCGCTCCCGGCAAAGCCCCTTAGGGACTCTCCAAGCTGACTTTCTGTCGTCGTCCTTTGATAAGGCGATCTGGGCACCAGGGCTCCGTGGGAGGACGGGGTAAGTGACCGCGCACGGTTAAGACACCTCCAGAGGTTATGCGGTCAGAGTAAGGTCTTCGCCCTTCAGAGCTCTCCCCTCTCCTCCCGGTACCCGGGGAAGCTGGTTAGTCTGGGGACTGAGTGTTCCTCCAACACCTCCAACAATCGGCTCCCCAGTCCCCGCTTCCCCTTGGGGGCGAAGGACACTCATAAGAAGGGCTGAAGACTGGCCAGAATTCTGCAAGTTGCCCCTCGGTTGGGTAGGGAAGACCAAAGCTGAAACTCTTGTGCTTACCCACCCCCCACCGCCGCCCCTCTTCCTCGGGTTCCCGGGAAAAGGGTGTGAGCCAGTCCGCCCGCGCTCAGCTTGGAGGTGAAGACAGGGCGTGGGAGACATCTCATCCATTTTCAGTAAAGGAACAAAAGAAGAAAACATGCATGTGCGTTATGCGGGAGTGGTACTGTCGCCCGGTAAATTCACAGTCGGAGGGCACATGCAGGCCAGCTCCCAGGACCTTCAGTATTCTACTTCTGAAACACCATTTATTATGGGTGCTGTGAGTCTTTCTTTAACCTGATTTTTTTTTTTTTTTGCAACGAAATAAAATCAAGCTTCCCAGCCCTCAGCTCCCAGGGGAAGGGTCTGAGAGTTCCTCCGGGCCACGACGACTTTATTATTTTTTAGTATGTTCAGATCCATCTTTTTTTTTTTTAATGCCTTCCTCCTGGAGTGTGTGGCAGGCACCTCGAGCTCTTGCTGTTTCCCTGCAGACCCAAACTCTTGATCGAGAAATATTGCTGGGTCTGTTGGCTTCCTGTAGAAATATTATTCACTCTGCTTTTATGAGGTGCTTTAAAAACAATGTATCACGGCACAGGGTAAAACCCCGAAACACTGAGGACCATGGAAAATAAAGTCCAAGAGGACAGCTTCCGTCTGAGGTTGCATTTACAGGGGTGTCCGGGTTTAACGTAACGTCATCTGCAAAGCACTAGGTTGAGTCGCCAGAATTACTGTCTCCTCCCCCCCCCCAAAAAAAATTGGGGTTGGGAGGAAAGAAATGCTATTTCCAGATAGAAAAGGTGAGGGAGACATTTCCCTCCGCCCGCACTCGGTTGGGTCTGGGCTGGGTAGGACCCCGGGAGAGACGTTCGCACAGGTCGGTACAGCAGCACCTTCCTGCACCTGCGCTTGGCGGTCGCCCACCTTTCCTGGAACCTGCGGCGGGTCTCGGCCGGGGGCTTCTGGTTCGCGGGCGGCTGCGTCCCCTCCCGAGCTTGCGGTCACGGAGCCCAGAGCGGAATCGGGCCGCGGAGGGTGCGGCGTGTCGCTAGAACCAAGAGCGGTGATGAAGGCGGGAGAAATTCAAGCCCCCCCCCCCCCCCCCCGGCCCCCCCCCCCCCAGCACACGCACCGAGCGGCCTCCCGCCCCCGCGCCGCGGGCTCCCGCACCTGGACGCGGCTCGCGCGGGCCTGTGGTTTTGGCGCCATCTGACGGCCAACCGGGGAACTGCCCCAAAAGGAAGGAGAAAAACGAACCGGGCCGCGCTGGTGGCAAGGCAGGTGCTGACCCCGCACGGTCGCGCTCCGGCATTGCACGGCGGGGGAAGGCCCTGCAAAAGCTCGGAGCCAGGGCCGCTTTCCAGAACGATGCAGTGTGTCAAGAACAGGGTCGGCTGGAAAACAGAAATGTCTTTGGAACTTCTCTGCAGCAAGAAATCCTCTCTGGGGAGATTCGCGGAGGTTCTGAGCAAATAAAATAAATGAAATCGGAGCAAACAAAATCTGTGCCTCTTAGGTGGCTAGAAGTCTAGGCATCCCCCCTCCACCCCCACGACGGGGATTTCTTGTCCCTCTGGGTCTTCCCATGCCCGCCGTCCTTCTGCCCAAGGTGTGGCTTGGGGTTCCTGGGTTTCATCAGAAAAGCGTTTGCACTGGATGTGTGTGCGGCATCAGCCTGAGCGAGAGGGAGAGTTTCAAACCCGCCTGCAGCCCCTTCTGCTTTTGAGGCACCACAGAGAATTCAAAGAGGCCACAAGCCAAAGGAGAGTGTGTCTTCTCTCACTGCCTTCAAGACATTTGTCCCAGAGGCCTTTCAACATCTCCCTCCGGGCTCCGGAGATGCCTTGGGTTTCAGGGCAAGGGACCAGGGACAAGAGCAGTCCCGGGCTTCCAGAATCTGCAGGGCATGTGACAAAGCCTTGGGATGAACAGAATCAGTTCTGCTACGTAAAAATCCTTCGCAACCAGGCTCCTAGCAATGATCTTGTTCCAGGACGACAAGCGTGTCCCTGATGAAAACTATCGGAGCATGGCCTAAGCATGCATGGCCTTCCCAGATAAAGCTGATTCGCGGCTGTTCACAGATGGCAGTGCCACGAACGACATCATAACAAGGGACAGGACTGTCCTGGCTCGAAAGGAGCGTGATAACTAAATGCAGTGCTTGATCCGGAGTGGGGGAAATTCAAAAGGCGAATAAAAGACAGTTTTGAGAGTACCTGGGAACATTCGGATGTGGAGTGCATATTAGATAATAATCTTGTATCGGGGTTAAAATTCCTGAGTGCAGTCACTCGATGTGGTCAAGCAAGAACACGTCTGTCCTTGTTTCTGGAAGGTACACGTCACCGTGCTGAGGGTTGGTATCCTCCTCCCTGCAACTTCTAGAAAGTTTCCGCTGCAGGTGGGGGTGGGGAGAAGGAGTGACACACCTGAAGTGTCCAATGGGAGCAGCCGCCGAGCCTGAGGGGTGAGGGCACTCGCTCTGCGCGGTCCTTGCAACTTTCCTGTAAGACTGAAATTCTTTAAAAAGACTTTATTTATTTATTTTAAGGATTTTATTTCTTTGTCTGAAAGAGAGAGAGCACAAGCAGGGGGAGCGGCAGGCAGAGAGGGAAGCAGGCTCCCCGCCGAGCAAGGAGCCCCACGTGGGACTCGATCCCAGGACCCCAGGATCATGACCTGAGCGGAAGGCGGATGCTGAACCCACGGAGACCCCTGGGCGTCCCCTGAAATTTTTCAAACTTAAAGAAAGATGAGAGAAGAGCACCGCCGTTACTCTGAAAATTTTAAAAGGGACATGACACAAAGCAATCATCCTTCCACGGAGGGACTTGCAAGACCTAACATGGGGGTGAACCTGGCCCTGACGTCCCTTCTCTTTGTGTTCTGGACGTTTCTGAAAAACAATCAACGGTCCTGCGACTTATCATACGAACTTGTGGTTGTTTGAATTAAAAATTCAAAAGCTGATTCTCTAAGGAGATGTCTGTCTTATAAGTCAACCATTGCCATAGTTAGTACAAAGACACCAGAAATGCAGTCGCCTGGTGTAGATGTTTTCCAAACAGGATGCTGAAGATACACACACGTTTCTTCCTAAAGAGAGTCAGTGAGTTGCCCTCAGCCGGATGGCTGTGGAAGCGACTGGCCTGCTCAGGGGACCGGTCAGTTGTGGGGGGGTGTATGTTGCATCGAGAAATACCCCAAGTGTCCGCGGCCTCCTGCTGAGCAGTCCCAGCTGGCCGCAGCTTCTGCTCCTCCAAGTCTCTCAGGAGCCCGGGTGTTGGAAGGCCATCTCTCCCGCCATGTTGGCAGGGGCCAGAGAAGGAGACCCTGTCCTGGGAATTAAGTGGTCCTGCCTTCTAGTGCTGCCTATCACCATCCTTCAACACGCAATGGCCAGAGCCTGTCACGTGGCCCCAACATGCCCAGGGGACAGGATGCTCCATCTGCCCTGGGCCCAGGCACATGGGCGAGCCAACATTTGCGACTCAGCCACTTGCTCACCCACGTCCTGCCTTTCTAGGCAGGTAGGGACTGCCTCATTTCTCTCTGCAGTCCCAGAGCCTTCCGTGGTACCTTGGCGCGTAATAGGTGCACAAGAATGTTTGTGGAATGAATGTATGACCTTTCCAAGATTGTTCTCTCTGATGTGTAAGAGAAAGTGGAATGTGTACATACTGTGTGCTGTGCTAGAGAATCCGCCGTGCCTCTTTTTTTTTAAGATTTAATTTTTTAATGTTTATTTATTTGACAGAGAGAAACACAGCAAGAGGGGACACAAGCAGGGGGAGTGGGAGAGGGAGAAGCAGGTTCCCTGTTCCGCCTGCTCGATCCCAAGACCCTAGGGGATGTGGGGCTCGATCCCAAGACCCTAGGACCATGACCTGAGCGGAAGGCAGATACTTAATGACTGAGCCCCCTAGGCGCCCCCGTAACAGCTCTCTTAATCCTCTTTTGGGGTAGGTACGCTTCATATCACCACTTTACAGGTGGGGTTTAAGCCCTGCCTGGAGACCTTAAATATCTTACCCACATCTTGCAGCTGCCATGTGATTGAACTGGGTCTCTTAACCCGTCACTTTGGAATTCAGGTCAGGACCTTGGAAATTAGAGGAGACTTAAAAAGTTAAAATAGAAACGTCTATATATATATATATATAAATAGTCTAAATGGAAACATATAGATATGTAATTTTATAACTATATATACACAGTGAATAGCGTATGCACATAGGCGTGACTTCTGAACACACATGACTCAATGTCTCTGAAATTTTAGCTTTCTCTATCACCAACTGGAAACCCTGTAATTAACCCTATGGGGTAAATAGACTCATTATCGGAGCCTGTGAAAAGCGAGCTATTCCCTGGGAGGTGCAGACAGGGCCCTGATTGTGTGGACAAGGGCAGGGAGAGAAAGAGGGGAGGAAGTGTGGGATGGGTATTCTGAGCCCCAGGGAATAAGCCAGACCTGGAATCACAGTCCAGGGGCAGCTTTGAGTGGTGCCTCTGACGACATGGTCTCACGGTGGCAATAACCTAGGGAGACCCCACGGGGACCTTGAAAAGATTGAATGGAGTCAGGAGTCCAGAGCAGCTCTCCCAAAGGACTCAGACCATGGTGGGCACTGGTTGGTTGCTCATCACCCTTAGGAATCCCATGAAAGCAGAGAGAGTTCCCAGCTGGACCCCAGCCTTTGCACTTGAGTGTCCACACTGGGGGCTTCCAGTGCCTGACCAATGTGGACCCTCCACAGGGCCTTTGCATGTGCTGTTTCTTTTGCCTCGGTCCCTGGTCCTTAATTCCTTGTTGCCTTGACACTCCTCCGAGACCTCACCTCCCATCTGCTTCCTGCCATCCTTCATCCCACCCCCATCCTGATTCAGTATCACCCTCTCTGAGATGATCCTATTAGTCTGTGGTCCGCCTCGCCAACCCCCGCCCCCCACTCCGTTCCAGGTTAGAAGCAGCAGGAAAGCAGGACTTGGTCTGCCTCATTTAGCCACTGCACGCCACACCCCACTGCTCTGCTCAGCCCAGGCTCAGCCCCAAGCTCCCAGTCCCCTGGGGCTTCAGAAACACCGTCTCCTTCCAGCCATAACCACAGGCCTATTTCCCCATTCAGTAGTTGAGACCCAGGATTCAATTCAGACATTTACTTGTACTTCTTTTAGGCAGAGGCTGCCCAGGGAATGGGGAAGCACTGTGAAATGCTCCAAGGTTGTCCTGGAAGGGCTCACAGGCTGAAACTTCTCTTCTGGCAAGACACACGCAGACCTTTTTCATTATTGACTTATTAAACAATTCTACATCTATTAAGTATTAGATGCAGCTCCAAATAACCAGGTAGGTATCTTTCAAGTTCACAGTTCAAGGGGAAAATAACAGAAGGTCTTTGCTTGGCTCTGCGACAGATAGGAGAGATGGCAATGGATTGCTGGCACCCAAAATATGAAAGAAATTATGCAGATTTTTTAAAAGAGTGAGCGTCATACCCTACATGGCTATAAATCCTAATAGCAAAAAAGACTTTAAAACCAAAAGGCCGTCTTCTCGCCCCCTCCTCCCCACTCACAGAGACCACGAGCCCCTCCCACTGCTTCTTTGGCAGCTACCCCAGGATCTCGACAAAAACGCTTTGCTGCTGTTTCCTCTTGGGGAGAAGAACTGCGATCCTCTGCCCGCCTGCTCTGTGTTTAAAGATGGTCATACGTTTACTTAGAAGAAACCGGCTGGTTCCTGTGTGCAAGGGGACGTTTTAAAACCTGACCCGAATGGCACCCGGTTGCCCCGCTTGCATAACGGCGGCACACTGTGTATATTTTAAATTAGCATTTGGGTTCACCCAAGGATGCCAGAGCTCTGTGCGGGCACCACTCCGCCCTCCCTCCTCCTCTCCAGCTCCCAGAGGAGGTCTGCTTCGACCCAGGGCAGGTCCTCCCAGTGCCTGGAAGTAATGCCTCTTCAAGACCATCCCCACTTTGTTAGAGGAATTTCTTGGCGCCCCACCCTCCCCTCCTGCTAGCCACCAGGCCAACTGGGGGTCCAGGAGGGCATTTCTGGGATGGGAGAACACCAACAACAGCAGGAGAAAGAAGAAGGGCAAAGTCAAATTGGCAGAGACAAAATCTGGCTGAGAGAGGAGGCTGAGAGTTTGAGCCGGTGGCCTCGAGAGGCCTGGACAGCCACGAAGTGTGTGCCCTGCTGGGTGGGGGGACCAGGAGGTCACAGCTGGAAGACATGCAGGGGGAATGCGGGTGGGCGGGCGGAGGGCAAGCAGAGGAGGAGGGGGAGGAGGGAGGAAGAAGGGTAGGGGGGTAGGAAGGGGGGGAGAGAGGGGGGAGGAGGAGGCAGTGCCTGAGAGTGGACAGAATTGGGAGAGAAGATGGGGTGCCCGGGTGGCTCAGTCCGTTAAGCATCTGCCTTTGGCTCAGGTCATGGTTTCAGGGTCCCAGGTCTGCTCAGCGGGAAGTCCGCTTCTCCTTCCTCCCTCTGTCCCTCCCCCGGCTCTTGTTCTCTCTGTCTCTCTCTCAAATAAACAAAATCTTAAAAAAAAAAAAAAAGAATTGGGAGACAGGAGCCCATTGCAGTCTGAAGCATGGAGAGACACCTTTGCCCTGGGTGGCGGCAGCCGCAGCAGGGAGTGAGCCTGACTGTGACGCTTCGGGCACACACTCATCTTGCTACAGTCGAATCTCCAGTGAAACGCCAGGGGCTGACGCATGGCCTCACCTGATCCCTGGATGGGCGAAGGCACACGACTCAAGAGCGGAGCGGATGACAGAGGGATGCCTGAAGGGAGGATAGAAGCTTCTAGCTCTGCAGGAACCAGTCTTTGCTGTTAGTAAAAATTATTTGGGTGTTGTTTTCTTTAGCACTTTAGGACGTGTGTGTGTGTGTGTGTGCACGCGCATATGATGCAGGGGTGTCTGGGAGCAGAAAGCAGAGGTGGCATTTTATATGTTAAGTCTGTACCTGTGAAGTTTAAGGGCTGGAAACACACATTTCTGAAGCACATGCAGGGAGAGGCCTGGCTGTCAGCACCCCAGCACCTCGGGTGAATCTCCCCTCTCAACACCTCCTCTTGTCTGTCTAACAGGATGGTTATGGGACGATGACAGCGTGCTTGCTGCGGGCTGGGTGTGCTCAGATTCCCCGTGGACCAGCCCGCTCAGTCCTCTCACCGACGCTAATGCAGGAATCACTTCCTTGCATCGTACAGAAAAGGGAACAGAAGCCCGGAGAGGTGGGCTTCTCTGGCTGGTTAATTACCCAACGTCACACAGCTTGGAGATCCATGGTCAAACTCTTCATGCTCTTGTCTTTCTCACTACATGTTCCTTCTCGCTGGGCTCGAAGGGGTTGTGAGAACTCGCAAGGCAATGCTCTGACAAGCTCTAAAACCCTCAAGTGGACGTAAACATGGTTTCCCAGCAACTTGATCATCATCGCCAGACCCCAAGGGCCACCAAGGTGTCCTACAGTAGGTGATGGATAAACTGTGGCCCATCCAGACCATGGACTGTTACCAGCCCTAGAAAGAAAAGAGCTACCAAGCCATGAAAAGATATGGAAGAAGCTTAAAGGCATATCACTAAGTGAAATAAGGCGATCAGAAAGCCTCCATCCTGTGCGACTCCAGCTCTGTGACATCCTGGGAAAGACACAGTGTAGAGACAGGAGAATGGGCGGTTGCCAGGGACTCGAGGGAGGGGGATGAATGGGCGAGTGGGGATGTTGGGGGCGGTGAGACCATTCTCTGATACTATCCTGATGGCCACGTGAGGTTATACGTTTGTGCAAATCCACAGAATGTCTGCCAGCAAGAGCGACCTCTACTGTAATCTGTGGGCTTCGGGTGTCCACTTTGGTGTCTTTAGTCAGGTCGGGCTGCTGTGACAAGATACCGTGGACCGGGCAGCTTAAACAGACGTTTCTTTCTCACAGTTCTGGAGGCCGGCAAGGGCAGCTGCAGATTCCGCGTCTGGTGAGAGCCCGCGTCCTGGTCCGCGGATGCCCATGGTGGAAGGGGCAGGCTGAGGGAGCTCTCTGGAGTCCCCTCTACAGGGGCACGAACCGCACTAAGGAGGCTCTGCCCTCAGGACTTGTCATCTCTAGGGACTCCACCCACTAAAGCCACCACGTTGGGCATTAGGCTTCAACGTACGGGGTGGTAGGGGGGATGGACACAGACATTCTGTCCATCGTGATAATGATGCGTCAGAGATGATGGAGGCAAAGGCACTATTGTGCCCGGGGGGGATGCTGATCTTGGGGGAGGCTGTGCAGGGCAGGGGCGTGGGTAGAGCCCCGCATCGCGCTCTCTGCTCAGCGGGGAGCCTGCTTCCTCCCCTCTCTGCCTGCTTGTGATTTCTGTCAAATACATAAATAAAATCTTTAAGAAAACAAAGAAAGAAAGAAAACCTCCCAAGTGACCCAAGTGCGAATGTACGTGTAGGATTGAGTTTGAAGCATTTGGGTCAACATTCTAGAGCATCTTTCTACAGGAGAGGTGACTAATTTCTTTTTTAGGGGTCCCTCTTTTAAAACCACTTGTTCTTTTAAGTGCCTGGGCTTTGGGAGCCCCTCTAATCTGGCAACAGGGAATGAGGGGCCCAAGGGAACATCCTGTGCAGTGCCGCCTGCTTTCTGACCTTGCCGGTGAGTGAGGAAGTTTGTCCCCGGTGTGTGGGTGGCTTGTTACTCTCTGGGGGATGCACCAGGCTGTCCGCCTGGGGGACTTGGGCTGTTGGTCAGTGCCTGTGGTGCTGCCCTGAGCCCTGCTGGCTGACGGTGAGACCCGCACACATTTCCCCTGCTGCAGCCACGTCTGCTTGCATAAAATACTCTCCACCGAGTGTGGGAAGGGACACCGACCTCCCTGAGAGATTTTATTTGATAACCTATTGTCCAGAGCAAAGCTTTGTACTCCTTTTTGTGAGCCTGTAACAGACACGGCCCCCCTCCTTCGTGGAA
The DNA here is from genome assembly GCA_003697995.1 of Taxidea taxus jeffersonii. Lineage (NCBI taxonomy): Eukaryota > Metazoa > Chordata > Mammalia > Carnivora > Mustelidae > Taxidea > Taxidea taxus. The sequence continues at coordinate 41,248 of ML099204.1, forward strand.
CGAAGGCCCATTAATGTCTTTAATATGAACGCCACGAACACCACCCAGGAATGTGGAGCTGGGACCGGGGGCCCGAGATTTATAATTAAGCCCAGGTGCTGCCCCTTCCCAGCTGGGCGACTCTGGGCAAGGCTCGCTGACATCCTGAACCTCTGTTTCCTCCCCTGTGGAAGGCCGGTCACGTTTGCTGTCCCACGGTCGTTGTGAGGAATGTATTTAGGTATGATTTCTAAAGCCCTTAGCCCGGTGCCTGGCGCGTCTGTAGCAGTGTTTCTTGCTGTCGCACATTATGTTCTAGCTGATGAAGACAAAGGGGATAGGATTAGTTCTGTGGGAGCTCCAAGAAGTCGCTGCGACCCCCAGAATCTCGCTCCCCCATTCTTGAAGACGATACTAAAATGCTTTGTCTCTTTCACAGGTTTGTGGAGGGGACGGTATCGAGTACTGGAAATAGAATTTTGAAGAAGTAGCTGCCAGTTCTTGCGGGCTTGGGATGCGCGAGGCCCCCCACGAAGGGTGTGCGGCTACTCATTAGCAGGTGGTTACCGGTGACTTGGTTTGTGACAGCCTCATTTTGGGAGGACCGGTCATCTTCCTAGAGGGCGACCGCACCTCCTCCTCTCTCCTGCTGGACTGCAGCCCAGGGAGGGCTCCCAGTGGGCCAGTGTGTTCAGCCCCATCTTCCCAGCCACCTCCTGGCCCTCAGACGGACACAGCCTACGTGTTGAAGGAATGATGTAAGCAGCTGCCACGTCCTTGCAGTCCCTAGATCCAGAGGTCGCCGTAAAATCGAGAGGCATTTCTTCAACTGACCCGGCACCCAGGCTGGTCACCATCCCACCTGCAGCGAATCCCACTCCAGCAACCGGACATTTTATTTTACTTTTTTAATTTAAAATTTAAGATATTTTCTTTATTTGAGAGAGGGAGACGCTGAAGCACACTCCATACTGAGGGCAGAGCCTGATTCGGGGCTCCGCTCCGCGACCATCAGCTCGCTGCGGGACCTGAATCCGAGAGTCCGAGGCTTCTTGGGCTGAGCCACCCAGGTGCCCTCACAACCTGACATTTTAAAGTGTCCGCAGCTGAGGCGGATGCACACCCAGGTGAGAGCACTTGGGTGTCATTCTCAGAGAAGAAGAATCACATCCCGGAAGAGCAATCAAGGCTGGCTCCCCGGAGGAGGGAGCCTCTGGGGGAACAGAAAAGGAGCTGGAATATGCTGGAATTGGCTGTGGATTCAGAGAATCCCCTGGATTCACCTCGGTAGCCCCAGCGTCCTACAAACGCCCTTGGGAAGAGGTGCTCAACACGGAGTCGCTCCAAAAACAAACGACAGCCCAGGAACCGCGCTCTTCTCTCCCGGTCGGTCCCTCCACCCGGCCCGCGGAGACGCACGCGCATGCGCGCGCCAGGCTGGTCCCACCAGGCTTCCACGGCGACGCCACTGCGCCCCCCCCCACTGTCAGCGCGCAGGCGCGGGGACAGCGCGCGAGCGGTTGACGTCACTCCGCGCCGGATTTGGTTTCTGGAGTCGTCGCTCGCTGACTGCGTCGTCATGGCGCTGAAGCCGGGTAAGGAACCGCGGGGGAGGCGCGCGGGGACCCCCCCTGAGGGGCAGGCGGGGGCGGGCGCGTGAGGGGCCGCCGCGGACGGGCTGGGGGCCGGGAGCACCGGGCAGGCGGGACGGGGACGCGGAGGGATCTGAGCGGGGCTCGGGGCCCCGCGGCCGGCGGTCCCGGACCCCGATGCCGGCCGAGCGCAGACCCGGGCGGAAGACGGAGGGTGCTGGTGTGCGTGGGCCCGGTGGGGGTCCTGGCCGGTCGCGACCACCACCTGCGGGATCCGCACTGGCGTCGGCGGGGGCGGCGGGGAGACCGGGGCTCGCGGCTGCTGGCCGCCCCGCCACTGCCCTCTGCAGTGCTGTGCCCGGCCCTGCCCGCGCGCCGGGGGCTTCGGTGCCCCCAGGCTGCCGGAGCCTCAGGTGGGTGCGGGCTTGCTTGGCAGAGACGGAGTCGGTGCGGGCGGCAGAGCCCGGCGGAGCCCGTCCCGCGACAAGGGCGCGCGCGGCTGCGCTCACCGGCTGGCGGCTGCGCGGCGTGCGGACCGCCTGCGCCAGTGCCCAGTGCCGGCCGAGCTCAGCCCGAGGGGGAGGAGGAGGGCGACGCCGGGCGACCTGACGGAGCCCCGCGTTGAGGGAGGTGAACGGGCATCGAGCGACAGGGTCCAGGCACTGCACACGGTGTGTCGCCTTTTGTTGCCCTACGCATTTCCCGTGTTCCTGGTAAAGGACCCGCCCTTTTACCCCCGCCCCTGCGCCCCAGTCCGCATCGCTTTCTAAAGGGGAGTCACGCACGTGCTTGGAATTGTCGGGTTCTGCAGAGCAAGGGTCCCAATTCTTGCACTTCCCGTGCCCCACACCAAGTCCCGCACGGTGTTGGCAACGTCGTGGCACCCACGGGTGTTAGTGAAAGTGATAACCTAATAGTTGTGCCAGCGTAATTGTGTTTAAATAGCAGGGTGCTCTGGCTGCTGAAGGGGGGCAGCTGCCTGCGACCGGGCACTCAGTCCCTCGGGGTGTGGTGTGTCGGGCACCTGAGGGAGAGGTCGTAGGAGGGCCGGGAGGGCAGGTGTGTGGAAGCCGCGACCAGTAACGCTTGAGCCACATTCTGAATCCGCAGCGAGGAGTGATGGTGGTGAGGCTGAAGTGGGCAGCAGGCGTCGTGGGCCAGAGCTCCTGGTGACCCTGTGACGGAGGGATCCCCAGGCGGGAGCGGGAGGGGAGGGGGATTCCTGGAGGTGGTGCTGAAGCGGAGTCCTGAGGAGTGACAGTTTGTCGAAGGGACAAAGAGCTGAGCACATTTGGCAGCGACGCCTTCCCTGCCGGGTCCCAGCGGGAACGCACAAGCCAGGTGCCGGTGCTGGACACTGCCTGTCAGCCTACTCGGGCTGCACCCTACAGACTGTTCCCCAAGCACACCCACACCGCGGTTTTCACTTCCGACAGGGCTTAGAAGCACCGCCAGGGCCAGGGAGCTCCAGAAATGTTAGTGGTGGGCTCCAGGGGGCTCAGCGGCGGGGCTGCACGCCGTCCAGAGGAGACGTGGGCCCAGCCCGAGGGCGTGGGCAGTGGAAGCCTTCAGCTGTTGGCCCGTATGCCCCAGAACCACACGGGGAGGGGAGGGTAACAAATCGAGGTAAAATGGGCGGGTGGCAAAGCGTAGGTTAGCAACAAGACTGGAAGCCACCTGTTGCCCTTCAGAAAGGGGCTTCCTGAGTAAACTTTGGCCTGTCCCTACAACGGAGTACCGTGCAGCCTCACGAAAGGACCGAGGTACTCTTGTGTACCACGTGGGCAGATCTGCAAGGCGACCGGCAGGAACGCCAGCGTGCAGGGCAGTGGGTGCCGTGCAGCGCACCACATTAGGGAGAGGGCTTGACAGGCAGGGTCTCTCTGAGGGCCCGAGGTACCTGGAGAAGAATTCCTGAGGAAAAAGGGGTGCGCTGATCGATTGCCCTGGGGGATGGGGGCTGCTACCCAGCAGGCAGCAAGGAGAGAGGCTTGGCAGTATAGTTCCCTCTGCATGTTTTCACAGTCCGTTCATGAAAAAGAAACTCTTAGAATATAACTGACTCACATGATTCGAAGTCATACAATTCAGAAACGTCTGGGGAGAAGCCAGCTGCCGGCCCCACTGCACCACCCATCCCGGTGATGCCCAGCTGTCTCCGGACCTGCGCTGCTCTTGTGGGTCACCCTTCAATATCCAGCCCTCATTTAAGGGAGACTGAGGACCTGTGAGGTTATACCTGCCCCGCCCCCCTGCTCAGGTGGAGAGAGGTGCCCCGGCCACACACAGTACATGTAGAACCTCACATCCAGCTAGTGAGCACTTAAGTTCTCTGAAAAGAAGAGGTCGGCTTTCACTGCCAGCTTCAGAGGTGCGCATTCCCCAAGCCCCGTGCATGTGTGTCCCTGCGGTGACTTTCAGACGGCACAGGGTAGGTCGCATTCCTCTTCGCCAGCAGTTAGGGAAGGTTGGTGTTGAGAATTCACCAGTGAGTGAGATGACCTCATGGGGAGTTCCTTGCCTCATGATTCTCCTTGCTGGCTGCATGACAGACTTCTATGAAGACAGATCAAGTAGGTAACGTGATTTGAAGCAGGCTTCTGTACAAGTACCCTTTGGAGGATATCCTTTAGGATCAATGGAAATGAAGGTTCAGTAAATATTCTAAAAATATGTCTTTGTGAAGGTGCTGGTTTTGTGTCTCTATCTAACTGGAAACTGCTTTTATAGTTCTCCACTCTTAAGAGGAACACATGGCTAATGCAAATTTCATTAAAACTGCTCCAATCAAATAACGAAAGAATATTTGTTGACAAAAAGCGTGCTTCCGAAGTTGGGTGTAGAGTAAGAAGTTGCTGTACTAACGAAGGAGGTTGTAATCGGTAACCAAAATAGTAGGTGGTTTCCAGAGCACGTCGGCTTAAGGCAAGCTTCCTGGGTTCCCAGTCTGCCCGCACAAATCATACCTGCATCAGAACTGATTGGAGCGAGCATTGCAGTGCCTTCCCCGAACAGAATGTGTGTTTCCAGGCAAGGACCGAGGAAAGCCGGGGTGCGTGGCTCGCTTCACGTTTTGTTCTGCTGCAGCCAGTAGAGCTACGTTCCGCACCTGGATTGTATTGAATTTACTCTGGTTCTGGACTTTTTGTTGGGAGTTTATCATTAACCCTGATTTTTCGCCGTAGAGCTGAGAAGCGCTGGGTTGGTCTGGCGTGTCGGAAGGCCGAGGGCGCCGCTGGAGCAGGCACCTCGCAGCCCCTGGCCCGGGCACGCGGCCAGACTCCTTTCTGCCGCGTTAACTAGTCCTGCTCTTTGTTGCCATAGGTGTTTCCAAACAGGACATTCGTCAGCAGGTTTGGGACTACATGGAATCACAAAATTTAGCGGATTTTCCCCGGCCCGTTCATCACAGGATTCCCAACTTCAAGGTACTGAAGCATCCCTCTGCATGCAGAGGGAAAACACACTATTCCTAGGTGAGAGAGTTAGTGACGCGGTTACTGTCCGGCCTCCTGGCAGATCCGATTTGGGGGAACAGTGGGCAGCAGTGCAGAATTCACACCACTGGCCTGCGTGTCCTTTGTGTTTTGAGATGTCCCTCATCTGGGTTCCTTAGTCTTCACTCATGGCCTCTTGCGGTTCTGTGCAGGGGTTGGCGGGTTGGTCGTGTCTTGCCATGAGGTGATGCTGCAGCTACTGTTGTGGCCCCTTTTCTCGAAGTTGGCTCCCTTAAGAACAGCAAGGAATGATGCCCTCTGAGAGGGGGCCCAGGCCAGCGCCTTTCGAAAGAGGAAAGCCTTGCTCGTCCCTGATGGATGATCCAGGCCTCAGTTTCCCCGCTGTTCAGAAAGAACATAACCAAAGATGTCCGTTTATGACAGTGTTCATAGGAAACAAGTTTGCTTGACCGAGCAAACATGCACAGCTCATAATTCCAGCATGCGTGTTTTTCACAGGAAAACAAAGCGGTTTTTGAAAATACACTGGTGGCTCTATCAGGCCCAAAGGATGTGTGGCTCATTTACTTGCCATCATCCCCCATTCTGGCTGGACTTTGTCTCCCCATGCCTGGCTTCTTGGGAACAAGCTCCCACCCTTCTCTGGTTCTCAGCTGAGCTGGTTCTGAGGCCATCCTGCACCTGTGCAAAACTGTTCTTTTTGTATGTTTTTATTGCTACTTTGTTTGGCTTTGGTGCTTTTTGTCCCGGGGAGGGAAGTGTACATGAAGTACAGGGAAAAGAGAAAGGTGCACGGAATCGGGAAGAAGTGTCTAGAAAGGAGCCAACTTGGAGAGGGATGGGAATTCCGGGTTAGTGGTCATGCACTCAGGGTTTAGGCAGTCACTCCACACGTGTGTTCATTTTGTGAAAATTCATCAGACTGTATACTTTCTACACCTTTTTGGAATATATGCTTTAGTTTGGTTAAAAATAAATTGGGGCTAGCTCTCTCAGCCCCTTTCTACCCTGCTTTCCCACACTTCTTTGGGCGATTCTTAGATCTCGTCTCAGACTTCGTGCGCCCCACCTGCCTGGGTGAGATGCTAGACCGATCTGCTCCTGCGCGCCGTAGGCCCAGGATCGTGCTGTCTTGTCAGTAACGTGCAATCGCCTTTGAAAACAGGGTGCCTCCCGTGCTGCTGAGCATTTCCCACGCTTGCAGGCGTTCAGAGTGGCCAGAACTATTAAGGTCAATCCTGACACTCCCCAGACAAGTGCTCGCTTCTTCGTCCTCGACGTAAGTGCAACTCTGTCTCTTTGCCTAACTAGGGCTCTTACCTGGCTTGTCAAAACATCAGAGAACTACAAGTTTTTGCCAGAACGCAGGAAGTTAAAGTGGACCCCGATAAGCCACTGGAGGGTGTGCGGCTGCTGGCGCTGCAGGTAATCCCATTTTCCTGAGTCGTCCTGGCCGCTGTAAAACGCATTCTCCAGGTGGCTGGCAAATGCGTGCAACTCATATATTTAGGACTGTGCTTCTGACGCTCTTCCAGACAGAACATACCTTGGAGTTGTTTTTTCTAGGAACAGTCCAGAACTCTCTGATTTGTCAGAAGTCATGAATGTTCCTGAATTCAAAGATAAAGGACGTTCACAATGATGACCTTGAGGCAGTCTTTAATCTGATGTGCTTCCTCAGAAGGGAAAGGTTGTGTTTATCTCCTTTTGCTGCTTTTATAATTCTTTGAGACTTGATAACTCATGAGTAAGAAATCTGACAGAGTCCCCAAAATCTATTGATCAGAACAGTGTTTCCTAACTTACATACATAGGCCCCTGTTTGAGGGGGAAAAAAACCTTCCCCAGGGTTGCTTTAAATTCACTAAATTTAATAAGTATAATCAGAAAACTTGGAATAAGTTTACGTGTTCGTAGCTCTGATGCAGCTGTAAAACCACGATAAACGTGTAAATTAAATAGAAACTGCCTGTAGCATCCATATGCCAGCACTGACTGATGCTGATGGCTCCTGCTCTGCTGAGATGCCTTGCTGTCCGCCAGGTGCGTCCAGATCTTCGGAATTTCTCCTTAGCGGCTATGCCTGTGTGGAGGAGGGAATGCCAGGAAGTGATTTTACAGGGAGCAGGGCAGGGTGTGTGTGTGTGTGTAGGAATCCTCCAGTTCTTTCAAGGATTGTGTGTCGGGGATCATTTTGTTGGCTGATTGCAGTTCAGCCCCAGAGGAGCCTCCCATTGAGGCCCTTCTGGAAACCTTCTTTCTTGCCAGCCGGATTTTCCCAGTCAGTGGTTCACTTGAATGAGCTAGAGGAAATAATGGCAGCAGAGGAGAGCCCGAAGTGAGTGGTTGCCTTGTGTGAAGACAGAGCTCTGTGTAAACACTGCACTGTTACCTCATTTAATTCAGCCAACAACCCTGTAGGAGTGATCTCTGTTCCCAATGACGTGGAATAAGCTAGACACAGAGAGGTCAAGTGACTTGGCCAAGTCCCCTGTTCAGTAATGGAGAAGCTGCGATTCCAACCCACACTGACTCCAGAGCCAGCTCTGTGCGTGTATGAGGTTCTTACCTGTCAGTCCGTCCGAGCACAGATCAAAGCCTCGAGTGTGTTGGAGATTAGTCAAGACAGCCTGTAGGAGGAGCACAGCCGGGTAGCAAGATGGAATAGCAGGGCCCTCACTGTCTCCTCGTTGATTCAGGGGCAAGAAAGCCAAGCTTTGAGAATCTGCTCTAGTACAGGCTCTCTGGTGGGCACAGGCATATAGTGGTAAAAAAGACATGAAGATGTATGTGGTCCGTAACTGGAGGCAGGGATCCTGATGCGCATGGCCACAGTCCATGCCTGGGGGCACAGTGGCCTGTGCTTGAGGATACAGTTTCCCAGGCTCAACCCCAGACCTTCAGTAGGTTTCTAGAGTCTTTTTTTTTTTTTTAATTTTATTGTTTTTGTTTTTTTTTTTAAGATTTTACTTATTTATTTATTTGACAGAGAGAGACACAGCGAGAGAGGGAATACAAGCAAGGGGAGCATGAGAGGGAGAAGCAGGCTTCCCACTGAGCAGGGAGCCCGATGCGGGGCTTGATCCCAGCACCCCTGGCAGACACTTAATGGCCGAGCCACCCAGGCGCCCCCCCCCCTTTTTTTTGAGAGCGAGAGTGTATGTGTGCACAAGGCAAAGGGAGAAGGAGAAGCAGACTCCCTGCTGAGCAGGAAGCCTGTTGCAGGGCTTGATCCTCAGATCCCAGGATCATGACTTGAGCCGAAGGCAGATGCTGAATCAACTGAGCCACCCAGGTGCCCCTAAAGTCTGTTTTTAATAAACACCCTGATGGTGCCTTAAGAACCACTGGCAGGTCAACATTTGCCAACCCTGGCTGCATGTTAGCACCACCTAGGGAACTTAGAAAATTATCTGTTGCCGGTGGTCAGGTTCTGAATCCAATCCTCTGGGTGGGTCTGCACTCCCACTCCCCAGGTGATTCTAAAGTATAAGCAGCTTCCAGAAAAGGGAGTGACCAGGATAATGTGCAGTACACCACGATCTTCAGACTGTGGATGAACCCAAACCTCTTTCACTCTCCGAAGGAAAAGAGCATGTGGTCATGACTTACGTTGAAATATTTCTTCTCTCACGGCTTTAAGTAAGCCAGCCTTTGCTTTTACAGGCCTTATATTGGTCTCAGGCTATCATCTTTTGCACAAAACCAAAATACACTCTTTTTACAGCTTAGATTTTATAAATTTTGCACTTGCCTCATGGCCTGCCTTGGCATAATCTGCAGAGATGCCTGTGGCAGTGGCTCTGGAACTTTCCTGGGCATCAGAATCACCTGGCAGGCTTGTGAAAGCAGATTGCTGTGCCTGCCCCCAAGCTTCTGGTCATTTCTCACAGGTGCCCCGGGCCTACAGTTGCTGGCCAGAGGCCTGCACTTTGCAAGTCCCTGCTCTGGGACTCAGAACAAGGTGTTTGGGGACTAAATAGAAGAAAAGGGGCTGTGGACTCCGGTTAATACAAAATATCGACTCTAGTGAGTCCTAATCTCCGACACTGGAACTTTTTGAGCAGCAAACTGGTTGTGAAGGCTTGAGATGTAATGCAGGTTTCAAATGATAGCATTGTGGGCACCTGAGTGGCTCAGTTGGTTAAGCATCTGCCTCCAGCTCAGGTCATGATCCTGGGGTCCTGGGATCAAGTCCCACATCCGGCTCCTTGCTCTGTGGAAAGTCTCCTCCTTCCTCCTCCTCTGCCCCTCCCTGTGTTCCTGTTCTCTCTGAATAAATAAAATCTTAAAAAAACAAAACACTGTAACTGTAGTGTGTGATGCTGGGAGGGGAGGACACAGGAAAGTCCTGGTTGGAATTCTAGTGAGAACAGATCTTCATTTGGATTCACATTGTCATTTTGTATCTGGAGTGTTTTTGAGTGGTAAGTAAAGTAGAATTCGGGAGTTTGACGACTCACTGCCTCTTCATCCTAAGCGGGGTAGGGTAGTGGCCCTGAGTAAGAGGGACCGCCGTGCATTATTTAATTGGGTTTGCAAAGAAGTCATTTCCTTGGCACCCCCCAAAAGATGCCAGTAATAGTAATTTGTTTCTGCCCCTGAAATGCTAACATATGCAAGAAATTTCCTATGTTTAATTTTGTAATTTATTGATTATCTTTTTTTTTTAGAGCAAAAAAACATTGTTGGTCCCAACACCACGACTGAGAACGGGGTTATTTAATAAGATCACACCACCTCCTGGAGCGACGAAAGACATCTTGAGAAAATGTGCCACCTCTCAGGTAAGTGCAGGAGGCCGCCTCACCCACAGGAGAGCACTGTTGTCAGCTGAGACTTCTGGTGAGTTAGAATGCGTAAAATACACCACAAAATTGAAATTCGGTTTTCACAAAGCCAGAGATGGGAAAGTGTTCAGCAGTCCTGTTAGTAGAGGAGCCAAGAAGAGAACTGTGAGGGCGTGTCTTCTGAGTCACCCGCTTTCTCTTTTGTCCCAGGTTAGCAGATTGTGCCCTATTAAATTAAATTCCCCACTAAAAATGAAGGGAAAACGAGTTCTGTGGTGCTCTGGCGCCTTCTGGTGTTAATTTGTGCCATAGTCTGGTGGTTCATAGCAATTTCTTAAGTGCCACCAGAGCAGTTGGGGACTCAGGCATTTCCAGAATACTGGGACTGGAAATTACCTCACCAGTTCTGAGTAATGGCTTTAGTAATTCAGTTCTGTGGTTTTCTTGAGTGTTCACAATGTGGTAAAACTAAAATTTATAGATACTACATTTGGGTCCTTGTGGGGGGATTTGTCCTGTATCTTGCAGATAAAGAAATAGAATTTGGTGACTTTCTTCAGACTCCTAGAATAGACCGCAGGTCATTTGATTTCTCATCTACTAGGAATTAAAAATAAGGCATCTAGATATTCCTTTTTAGAAAAGATTTCCCACTTAGGTCTGATATTTAAAAATTGAATGTGTATATTATTACTTATTGATAACCTTTTTCCAAAAATACAAATTGCTACTGCTTTCAAAGGTACGTGTAATAAAGTAAAACAGTAAAATATATGTAGAAAATAGTGCAAATGGAAAATTAGAAAAATAAGACAGTCATGGTTCTGGTCGGTGTTCAAAACCACAAACCGCGTGATCGCCTGCAGTTGGCAACACGGACCACACACAGGAGCTCACATTTCCCAGAGCCGGCAGGGAGTGTGGTGAGCGGCTCAGAAGTCGCAGGTTTCGGACGTCCCAGCGCTTCCCTTCCTGGGGTTGGGGTCCAGGTCCAGTGTATCTGAGGGCCCATCACAGGGGCCTGTGGCGGGTGTACTCGTCTGTATCGCCCTTAACAGCAGCCCCTCCGAAAGGTGGACACCATGTTGTGCGTTGGCAGCAGTTCCCTGCAGTGCGCCGGCGCCGGCTGGCCCCGTAAACGTGCCCCTGCAAGTGTGGCTGGGCCTCGGGTAGAGCCAGGCCAGCTCTCGTGACTGAACTTCACTAAGGGTTGAGCAGCAGAGCTCGGGCTCTGTCTGCACATGAGATACAGGAGCCTGAACGGGACTTTTCCGTTCTCTCGATGGCACAGGGGAGAGAGGCTTTTAGGACCGTGTCTGTGTGCAGGTGTGGGTCCTGGTGCAATCCTTATTTACTCTGCCAGAGCTTAGTGGCAGGAATGCTGTCCCCATATGGGTCAACTCTGGGAGACTCAGATATGGCCCTACTTTTTGGCAGAGAGATCTCTGAATTTGTCCCTTTACCGCCTTTGCCTCCAGCACATCCCGGCCACCTCTGTGATCTTAGGGTTTTTGTGTTTATTCTGACTCAGGAGTCTTCCAGCAGCCACCCTTATGGGCACGCAGAAATGTTTGTCAGCTGAGTTTTTGTTGAATCAAACGGGACTTTGGGGAATCAGGGGACTCCTGGCTGCTCACACTCTGGCCAACAGAGCAGGTGAAGCTGACTTTTGGAGGGAGGAGGTCTGACGGACAGCTTTAGCACGGGTTTCTGCTCACCAGGGCTGCCAGGCACCAAGCCCTTTAAAACAGGGTTGAGGATGTGGGCAGGCCTTCCCACCATGGGGCACAGTGGGCCGGTGACTGGTGACTCCTGAGAGGCCCCAAACCAGCTCTCTGTACTGCTCCCATAAGTGGCTTGTCATGTCCTTGTAGACGAGGCATAATACCACATGCGGTGACCCTCCCGTGCGGGGCAGAGGTCTGTACAGCGGCCTGATTTGGCTCTTAGACTGACCTGTAGCCCTTGTTATCTGAGACTCAACGATCATATCGCCTCCCTGCTCTGTAAATACAGGCCTTAGTTCGTTAGTGTAGACGTGCGTACTTTTGGTACGTTTTGGTTGAACTTGTATTTCGGAAGTGAAGATGCTGCATTTGAAGGTAGTAGCCGCAGTGTTTTATACATAGTCTGTCCCACATTGACTGCCCCGGCTCACGCGCTAAAATGCACTGCCTCCGTGGTCTCCTTGCCTCCCAGCGCCAGTCTGACAAGGCAGTGGGTGACAGCTCTGCCGTAGAGGTGAAGAAACTGAAGGTCAGCTTCCTCCTCTCGAGGTCACAGGGCTACGGGGATCTGGACCCGGTTCTCCGTGACTCCTGTGCCTGTGGTCTAGCCACTGTGCTCTTCTGCCTCGTGGGGAGAAATGGTTTGCTCAGTATTGTAAACCTAACGTCTTCATTTGTGCTCTCAGTTCCAAGTGGCATCTCTCCTGCGGAAGAAATTTTGGGAAATGATCCTACGATGGTTTCTGAACCATGGTCTTCCTAAAGTGCCACTTCTGCAGTGCTGCCTGCTCGCCTTAGGGCACGCGCTTGCTTCACGCAGGAGGTTGACTCAGACCCTGCACGCGCCTTGCCTGCGAACTGTGAGGTGGGGCAGCCGCTCGCTGCCAGGAAGCATTCAGGCCCCCGTCTGTGTCCACAGGGCGTGAGGAGCTACAGCACTCCCGTGGGCTTGGATTCCAGGGTTCTTGTGGACTTGGTTGTGGTGGGGTCCGTTGCTGTTTCTGAAAAAGGTAAGATTAAAATCAGAAACTCCTGGAGGTGACCTCAGCTTGACATTCTGCCGTGTGTTCATCTTTTAAACACTGACGGTAAGTGATTTCAGTTTTCTGGACACACATCTGTCCTCTGAAGCCGCTGTATCTTTCATTCATCTTGAAGAATTAACTTGTTCCTCACACTCAGCACCTCCATTTTTCTTAGCAGGAAACAAAGTTAGTTAATCTTTTTTCAGGTGATGAGAGTTATTTCCTCTAATCTTGAGCAGCTTGGAACCGGAGCCGGGTTTATTTGTAGTCCATCAGTAAGCAGCTGTTTTGGAAAATCTCCAGTGAATGGAAAGACATTGCTTCTGTTAGGAAGCAGCAGCCTCTGGGCAACACAGGGTGTCCTGAGCCTGCCCGGTGAGGCCCGGCGCTGTGCCGCTCAGGCAGGTGAAGGGGGAGGGTGTCCCACGCCGCTGTCTGCCGTCTGCCCCCTGCCAAGCTGCCTGCGGGACTTGGGCCCCTATGGGCCCCCCTTGGGCCCTCTTCCCCCTCCGCTGCTATACTCCAGTCCCGGCTCGACGCTCTCAGGAGACGGGCTGGTTATGCTGCTGCTTATACTGCCCCCGGCTCTGTGGGTTCCGCGACAGGTCAGCCTGTCACAGACTTGGCTCGCGGTGTGGTCTGCACCCCCTGCTGGCAAAGCGTTCCCTTTGCTCCTTCCCCTCCAGGAGGTAAAAAGACTGTTCTAAGGTGCCCATCCTTAAAACTGTCCCTTTGGAAATTAATCAGCTAAAGCCCAGATCTTCCTTAAAGAGAGGTTTCCAATAAATAGTTGGCCAGAGATGCTCTTAAGTCATTCGTTCCAAACCCTGAGCGTCGTGTTTTTAAATGTTGGCCTTTGATGCCTTCACCTGGAACATAACAGTGTTTGCCGGCTCTCTGCAGTAGCACGGGAGACATTGTGGTGCCGCGTTCTTTGCTCTCCCTGTATTCCCAGTTACACCACTTCATCTGTGTCATCAGGGATGGGTTCCCGGGATCACACGTTTCCTGGGTGCCTGCTGTGGGCCACGTGTCAGGCCAAGGCGGTCTCTGTCTTGAGCCCACGCGACCCGGAGGGTAGACGCAGCAGCTGAACTCTGGTGTGGTGTGCTCCGTGCTACACACCGAAGTCCACACGGACACTGGGGAGGTGGGGTCACAAGAGCCGCCCTCTTCCCAAATGCCCAGTGTCGGCGTTTGCCTGTGTCGACACACACGTCCTGCGTTCTGTGTGTGGGTCATGTTTATCCGGGTTCTGTTTTCCCAGGAGAGGCAGCAGCACGTCCAGCACCTTGTGCCCTGCTAGCTGACGCCTGCGCGGGGTCTTTGCCCATCTGATGGGCACTTAAGATGTCGCCGGGGTTTGGTTTTGGCTTTTACCTTACAGATCCCACTAAAGTGAGGTGTAGTCTTGTGGTAGGGTTTGTGTGTGCCCTTGAGGGCCATCCACGGCGTAACTCCGGCAGAGGAACTGCTGAACCGAAGCGTGGACTTGAAATCCTGGTGGCTGGTGCTGAATAACCCGCTGGAAGGTGGCCTGCCTCACAGCCCCCTCTCCCTCCCCCCTTTCCCTACTCCCTCTGCGTAGCTAGAGTCAGCGGACTTCCATGTTTACCCGTCTGGTGAACAGTGGCGGTTCATATGCCATCTGACTGGCCTTTAATGGTGAGGGAAGGTGGTCATTGCTCATGTTTACACTGACCTGCCTGTCTCCTCGGACTGCTCTGCCTTGGCCGTTTCTCCACTGCGCTGTCTTTCTCATGGTTATTGGCTTGCATGGTTGTAGGTTGGTAATTGCAAAGGTAGGATGACAGATGAGAATCTCAGAAAGAGGCATGGGCAGCGATGCCCTTGGTGAGGACGCTGATGCTGATGTTAAGCGGAAGTTAGGATTTCGGCAGCGTCATGGCCTTCCTGATGGTGGGATACATCGGCTCTTGTGGGAGCCAGGGGTACCGTCATGTTTCCCGCCTTGCTGCTTTCTTACCTCCGCTGTAGCTTCTCATGCACCTTCAGCTAAGCCTTTTGCAAGCCCCCCCCAGGGGTCCTCAGTATGGGACTAGCACTGCCAGACCCAGCCCTCTTCCAGGGACTGCTGGGCTTTTCAAAAGACAAGGTGATGTCCTCTTGAAGTACATACCCCTGATTTTAATTTTTATTTTCACTCCAGGATAAGTTGATTTAAAAGATTTTGTTTTTAGTAGGAATTTGTTCCTTATTCTTTTTAAAAACTACTCTTGTGGGGTGGGCGCCTGGGTGGCTCAGGTGTTAAGTGTTTGCCTTCAGCTCAGGGCATGATCCCGGGGTCCTGGGATCGAGCCCCACATCAGGCTCCCTGCTCGGCAGGAAGCTTGCTTCTCCCTCTCTCACTCCCCCTGCTTGTGTTCCCTCTCTCACTTGTCTCTCTCTGTCAAGTAAATAAATAAATGAATGAATAAAATCTTTAAAAAAAACCAAACTACTCTTCCATTGCTTTTAAATGTGAGTCGTGCTCACATAAACGCAGGTTCCATTGCCTTTTGTGACACAACTAAAAGGCTCAAGCTTGGCATCACCGTGTGCTGATCCCTGTATGTGTGCAGCGTCGGCATGCCCCCAGACCCCACTGTTGAGGGCTTCCTGTGGGCTTTCTGTGGAAGTTTCTGAGGAGGTGCCAGGGATATTGAGTCCAAGTTTCTGTTTCCACTACACCCTAATGAAACATTTTCTCCTGAAATACTGATGCTGTGCATATCTCTTAGGCTGGAGAATTGGGAAGGGAGAAGGTTACGCTGATCTGGAATATGCCATGATGGTGTCGATGGGAGCAGTCAGCCAGGGGACGCCCGTGGTCACCATCGTCCATGACTGCCAGGTGCTGCCCATGGACAGGCCAAGCAGAGCTGCTGCCATACCCACCCTGAGAGAGCGGGCGGGGAGGGAGGAGACAGACACACGGGGACAGAGTGGTGTCTGCCTTCATTCCACTTCTGCTGGGAGTGGTGGTATCAGTACAGCTGGATCTGCCTGGCCGTGAAGCCTTCACCCCCCGCTGGTGAGCCCTGTGCTTCTGCTGTGCGGCGAGCACAGGAGCCATGTTCCCTGTCAGCTCCCTCACCCACTTCTGTCTGACCAGGTCATCGACATACCTGAAGCACTGCTTGAGGACCACGACCTAACAGTGGACTACATTCTCACTCCGACGAGAGTCATTGCCACGGGGTGTGAGCGCCCAAAGCCGACGGGAATCCTGTGGTCCAAGGTGGGTCCTGTGGCCCGCAGTGGCCTATAGCTCGGAGATGTCTCCTCTTGTGTGGCATTCTTTGGCATGGCAGCTATCTGTAGGCCCAGCATGTCTGTGCATTAGGATCATCCGTAAGCTTTTGAGAATTCAGCTCCTGCATCACAGTCTCCAGACATGGGCCCAAGAATCTCCTTGGCAAACCTGTGGGATTCTGATAAGCAGCCAGGTTCGAGGTCTCCTGCGGCAAGACCCCAGTTCTAGATGGCAGAAGGAACAGTCCACTCAGAGGACCAGTGCCGTGACACACTGCTGGCCAGTGGGTTTCATCTCTGAGAGCATCCTGGCCATGACAAGCTGCTGTCTAATCAGTTTTCCTGTTCTAAGTCTAGCTTGTCTTGCTGTGACCTGGGTCTCCAAGCAGTACCCACAGCCTCCGTAAGCTGATGCCTTTGTGACTTCATCTGCAGAACAGTAGCACGTGTGACAGTAGTCCGCAGAGGGAGTCCTATCCCAGAGGCCCACCTGTAGGTTCTGATCCTGCCTGCTGGCGAGCCCCAGAGTTACTGAGGAAACAGGGAGATTTGTGCTTCATTTGGATTGAAGCCCTTGTTCATGTCTTCCGTTCCTTAAACCTGAATCATCAGAGTTGGGAAGGAGCCTTCCCTTGGCCATGGAAAACCAGTAACGTCCACTTCTGAGGTGGACAACAAAGTGAAACACCACGGCACAGTGGGCCTTTCCCACAAATGCCACAAGCAGGTGGTTTTGGGCTGCCTGGGGCCTGTGCCCCTTCTAGGTTAGCCCCGATAAAAGTGGAGAGGAGGAGCATGCCTGCCCTAGAAGTGCGTGGATGGGTCGCTCTGAGTGCAGGCCGAGTGTCCTGGGGAAGGCGGTGGTACCCTTTGTGAATATTCAGTGCCCCTTGGTGTCTTTCAGAAGAACTTGGGTTCACCCTGGAATTTGGGTCCACAGCTAAGTGCAGGCTGCTCCATAGGTCAGAGGAGCGAAGTGGCATTTGCTCACAGCTGAGAGAACGGGTCTGGGGGAGCCGCACAAGGGCCTAGTCGCAGTGAGGCTGCAGGTCCCTCGTGGGCCAGCACTTCATACAGGAGGGCAGACTGCAGCCCGCCTTAGGAAGATGCCGAGTGGTCTCTCCAGGAGGAGAGAGAAAGGTGTGCTGCTTTGGGGAATAGCCACGGTTACATCCCGCTAATTTTAACAAAAAACAGCAGCAGATGATGTTATTGGTCATGTCAGGTGAGGAGACTCCCTGTGTGTGAAAGGAAAGCACATGAACCAGAGGGGCCAGCGACACGGCTGGCCACACGGTTAGAGGCCTCTCCGAGCCGGCGCCGTTGACATCCCAACTGTCTCACTCTCTTCCTGGCACATCTTGTTGCTAGTGAGGCCTAGGCAAGAATTACAAACTTCTAAAATGCCATTTCTCATCTTGGGGTCCTGGGTTCTTTGTTCTTCCACCGCTGGGCCTCCTTTTGCATGAATCATGGGAAAGCAGCGACTTTATCCAGCCCCTGGGGCTTCTGTTCTGGCCTTGCTGTGTGTGCAGCCAGAGCAAGTTTTCCTCGACACTGGGAAAACCATCCCTGAATTCCCCTGAAGTTTGGGGAGGGGTGTGGTATTATTTTGTATGGAGTCTTGATACACAGTGACGTATCCTTCTGTGATTTTCTACCCATAGACATCATCGTGTAGGTATTAGAATCCCAGAATTTGCTTCTTATGTATTTCGTTGGAATATACAGGGTCACCGTTCCTTCTAAACACTACAGATGCCTCACATGAGGGCTGTGAAGCACATACGGAATGTGATACATTTTTAACTCGTTCTTACTACACAAAGATTGTACAACGCTTGACTCCCTGGCCTTTGTCCCACATTCACAGAGAAGCACACAGTGTCCCCGCGTGGGGACCAGGCTGCTACAGACTCAGCTGTCGGCTGTCGCTCCTTTGGTCAGATGGCTTCCTCGACTCACTGCCTGCTTTTCTCTGCCTGTGCCTTGTGGTTTTAAAGATGGGGACCAGGTGGGACAGTGGTTTAGTGTGAGTTTAGAAGCCTCAGCAACATGTCTCAGTCACTTTATCTGTGACCTTGGTACACCCTCAGCAAGCCCCCCATTTGTTTATCTGCGAAGTGGGGTGCTGTCCGTGCTGACCTCACAGGCTGTACACGCAAAGTGCCTGCTGAACTTGGCCATTTTTGCGGTTGGGGCCATCACAGGTATGACATGCAAGTAGGTAAGTGTGAGAAATGTGCCTGGACACTCGCTGTGGGCAGAATCCTTGCTTACCCTCTGAGTGGTTTACTGAGCCAAGACGGGACCTTGCCTGTGTCTCCATGGCACTGTCATCACCGTGTGCCTTTTACTGCCTCTCAGTGAAGGAGAAAAAGACCTTCCTTCCAGGAGGTGTGTCTTCTCTGTCATGTGGGGTCCTTTCCCTGGGGGCGGCTCTCGTCTGGTGAGCCCTCTGCTGTGCACCTGGTGGCCTGTAGAGCTCGGGGGGCCTTGGCCATGTCTGAGCTACAAGGCTCCGTGACTGCCCCACTTGATCTACAAGCTGCCTCCCTTGAGAACCTAGAGCTCCCTGAGCCCCGCTCCCCGCTCCAGTCCAACAGGTCTGCCCTGGCAAAGGAAGTGCTTTCCCCAGGATCTCCGCCTGGCTGGCGCATGGTGGAAGAGACCTGGCCGTTGGGACCGGTCCTAAACCTCTGGGCAGCACTTCAGCCCAGACAGTCGTTACGACTCTGGGACAGTAATCCAGATGTCCCCGCTTGTAGACAGCCACGTGTAAGGTGATCTGTGGTGGCTCAGAAGCCGTTTGCCTGCATCCCTCAGCTCTGGCAGGAGTACGCCGACGGTGGCCGAAGTCCCCGCGGCCAGCTCCTAGCAGGTCCCCCACAGCCAGTCAGTTCCCAGGGCTGTGAGGTGTCGGGCGTCAGGACAGAGCAGTGAAGCACCCGCTTGGGAGCCCGGCTGCCTGCTGGGCCCAAATGAGCTCCAGGAAGGCAGCGGCAGGATGGAGCCCTCTGCGTGGGCAAGGCTCCAGGCTTTCCCTCACGCTGCGGTCCCCTCACGTGGCCCCACTGGGCTGAGCCTCTGGAAAGCCGGGACCCATACCTCTTTTACTACTATCTGCTGAGCTAGAATGAGGCAGGGAGATGATGAAAGACTTACTTCAAGAATTCCTTGGAGACACGGTCAGACAGCGGGCTGTGGCTGCAGCTCCAGAGAGAGCCAGGGCACCCATGAGACTGCTCCTTGCCAAGGCCACAGATCAAAGGACTGCTTCCCAACCCCCTTGCTCCCCACAGTAACTGGAAAAGGCACCATCACTGATTACAAAGGAGAGCAGTGGGACACCACTGGCCGAAACCTGGATGTCTGCCTTTCTCCGGTATTCTCTCCGTAGTTCAGGAAATGGGATTCTGCCAGGGTCATTCCTTTGTGTACAGACTCAGAGAAACAGCTTGTAGCACCCAGCGCCATGCAGAGGGTCTTTCCCACATGGTCACCAGGCCCTGTTGATTGACTTGTTGAGAATGACAGATGCCTTGAGGAAAAGGGCTTGGAAAAAGGACTTCTGTGAGAAATGGCCATTCTGGGACATTGATGCTTTCCGATCCCATACATCAGCATTGTCTGGAAATGACAGCCAAAGGTGAGCTGACACGTACCCACAACCGGGCCAGCAAGTTAGGCTGATACTTCTTTTTGAAAAGATATGCTGTTTTTGACCCAATAATTGAGCTTGTAGGAATCTGTCCTAGAGAAATACTTAAAGATTTAGATAGAGACGCATGGGTACCCAGCATAATGTGGTGCCTTGAAGTGTTCCGACCCTGTAATGTAAGTGCATATAACCTTGTTTGAGAGTATTTAATGGCACGACAAAACATTGATGGTTTAATAAATACAAAGTGGGAAAAGCACAGAGTATAAATTTATACATGTTTGGTATATCATTTTATATTCATTATGCTAAAACATATATAGAAAGATGATGGAGGGGTGCCCGGGTGGCTTGGTCGGTTAAGCATCACTTCTTGATTTCAGCTCAGGTCATGACTGCAGAGTGATGGGATTGAGGCCCACTTGGGTTGTGTTCTGGGGTGGAGCCTGCTTGGGATTCTCTCTCTCCCTGTCCCTGTACCCCCCCCAAAAGAAAAAAAAGGAGGAAGTGATTCCGAACATTAACAGTGGCTCTCTCTGCAAGCTGGGATTTCAGATTTCTTTTTGTTGTTTTCTAGATTTCCCACAGAAAGTGTACTTTTATAGTCAACACTCTTTTTTTTTTTTAAAGATTTTTAAATTTTTATTTATTTGACAGAGAAATCACAAGTAGGCAGAGAGGCAGGCAGGGAGAGTGGGGGAAGCAGGCTCCCCGCTGAGCAGAGAGCCCGATGTGGGGCTCGATCCCAGGACCCCGAGATCATGACCTGAGTCGAAGGCAGAGGCTTAATCCACTGAGCCACCCAGGTGCCCCTATAGTCAACACTCTTGAGTAGAGAAAGCAGACATTTGAAACCATTTCCCAAGGGCAACCTTCCGCCCAGGTATGTTTGCGTCTGGTTCCACAAGGAGCCTCTATTCTCTGCATACTCCTCAGTGGTAAAAACGAGAAGCCAGGATGCAAGATGGTTAAATGTGTACCAGCTCTTAGAAGTCATGTGCTTGTGCATGGCGGTGACCCTGGACTGTCAAGCTGCGTGTGCCAGGCATATGCCTGTGTGTGAGGCGGGCGGCGTGGGCCACTCGTCCCCCTGTGGCTGACACTTGGGTGTGGAACTGAGCCTTGAGCTGCCGGGCATGAACTCATCCCACACTTGGCCCTGAGCTGGCCCAGCAGGAGGGGACCTCACTGCTCTTGTGGGCCTGTTACACTGCCCCCGCCCCCGGAAGAGCACCGGGCAGGCAGGAGCTGTGGTTTGCAGCCGGGAGCCGGCGTCTTGTGGCACAGGTTTTGAGGTGATCATGTATACCAGGAAATAAACGGTTTTTCTTGGTGACTTCCACGGCCACTCCCGGTAGAACCATCGCCTTGATGGTGTGCGTGGTCTGAAGCAGTGATGGTGTATGGTCATTGCCCTGCTGGTCCTTGAGCACCACAGTCAAAGCATAATTATAAAGGACTAATGCCATGGGGGCTTTTTAGTAAGTGACACGTTTGATCAACTGTGTGCAAAAAGATGTCTTAAATGAGTCCTGTTGTCATTAAGAGACGCTGTAATTGGAAAGCACACACGTACTGCCCAGGCGTGAACGGCGTCCGTTCGATGGTGCGTTCAGCGGCTCTCCACGTGCTTACTCTAGAGAATGATTTCGCCTTGGGCATTTGAAAGCACTGTTTCTAAAAGCATTTTCAGTCGGTGAACGAGAAGCGCTAGTCTCACGCAAGACAATAATTTTGGTGAAAGTTGCATTTCACGTCAGAAATACTAACAGTGGGGGCACCTGGGTGGCTCAGTGGGATAAAGCCTCTGCCTTTGGCTCAGGTCATGATCCCAGGGTCCTGGGATCGAGCCCCACATCGGGCTCTCTGCTCGGCGGGGAGCCTGCTTCCTCCTCTCTCTCTACCTCTCTGCCTGCTTGTGATCTCTGCCAAATGGATAAATGAAATCTTTAAAAAAAGAAAAGAAAAGAAATACTAATGGTGTTTCTGGTTTTTTGTCGGCAGCTGCTCAAGCATGTCCTGACATTTTAGAATGATAGGGATTCCAGAGATCATCCCTCCCAGTCTCTGTATCTTCTGGTCGAATAAAGCGAGAGCCAGGAAAGGCAGCAGGTTCAAGATTACGAAGCCAGTGGGTAGTGGAGGCAAGATTAGAACCGGAGTCTCGTCCTGGGTTGGCCACAGGTGCCTTGAGAGTGAGATTCCTGGTCTGTATTGCAGTTAGCTTGTATTTCCAGGGAATAGGATTTTTAATTTAATCTTTAAAGAGAATCTATATAAATGACATCTATTAGCATAAGAGAAGCGTGGTTGTAGCATATAAAAGTCATATTCGGTCTGTACTATGGAAATGGAATAGTTACAAAGAAGCAGAAATATTTTTTTGTGTTTGATTAACAGGCAGAATCTTTCATTTCACATGGCTCACTTACAGAAGGTAACAAATGTTCCTAATTGCTAGCCAGGAAAAACAGCGCGGCCCTGCCGTAGGCCATCCTGAGTGTGAAGCCAGCCCGTCCAGTTGGTGCACAGAGGCCTCTGTGTCATCTGAGGGGGAGCCGTCAGCCCCAGCCACTCCACAAAGAGCACAGAAATGGCAAACAGCTGGGAGAGTGGCGAAAGCCGCCTTGTAGACAGGGAGATTTTTCCATTTAGAACTGTGGGCACAGAAGCATGAGCTGACTTTAAGCTTTGTCATTCCTTACCCAGAAAACGTCCTGCTCTTGAGATGAGCAGTTTTACGTAAAAGTGACACATTTGGCCATTTCCATTTCTAAAGATGAGTCTGTGTGTGTGTGTGTGTGTGTGTGTGTGGCGGTGCTGTAGACTTAGTTCATAATCTGCGCGTGGTTAAATCATTTTTGTTGTTCAGCTGATCATAGTTTGTCCATGTGCCAGCTCGGGAAACAGTAGCCCCCTGTGCTGTGCAGAGAAGGACGTACTTTTGCTTCACACGACACGCGGTGAGTGAATGTCTGCTGTGTGAGCGTGGAGCTTTGCCCCCCGGGCTGGGTTTCCTGAGAACACTAGCTTTGGCCCGAGGGAACCCCATGGTTCCGCCAGGCCGAAGCACATGGGAGTTTCAGTCCTTAGGGCATCACCCAGGCAAGAGAGCTCCGGGTGGGCGCTGGGGGGGGCGTGGTGTTTGCCAGCAGGGTTGGCCTCGCTGCTTTCGTCGCTGGTGTCGCGGGGGCATGACATTCCGTTTTTCCCTAAGAGAATGTAGTCACGTTTCCTCTGATTGTGATGGCGATTTTAGATGTGATCCTCCTTTCTAATTACTAGATCCTAGTAACTTAAGACATCCTTGAGAATCTAATTATGACCATTTTAGGGGCAGCCGGATGGCTTAGTCAGTTAAGCATCCCATTCTAGGTCTCAGCTCGGGTCTTAGTCTTAGGGTTGCGAGTTTGAGCCCTGAGCTGGGCTCCATGTTGTGCATGGAGCTTCCTTAAAACAAAAAAGAATCTAATTATGACCAGTTTAAATCTGTTTTGAAATACTCTGAAAGGACACAGAAATCTGAACTCTTGAAGAAGGTGGAGTTGGGGTGTGGGAAAGGGTTGGGTTGGATGGATGTCGATCATTTTTAGGATTCTTTGGGACCAGAGCCTCTCAGGGTACTGGCCCGTGAGCTTACTCACTCTGGATGAATCAGTTCAAAAGAATTGCAGAGGGTCACGTGGAAGAAAACTTCCTTTTGCTTAGAAAAGAGTAGTTACATCTCCTGCGTATTCCCGTGGTACAGACATGGTTTCTCTTTGTTTCTCTGCGTCTCGATAATGGGGAACGTTAGAAGGAGGCCTTTCTTTGAGCAGTCTGTGGCATCCGGGCATCTGTGTGCTACTCTGAAGACCCCAGTAGACAAGTGCCACCTGCAGAGGCCTCTGACGTGGCCGTGCCTGGGAGCAGGGGCACGGTCCATTTGGAGAGGGCTCTGAGCCGGCGGGAAGGCTGCGCCACGGTGGAGAGCATCGTCCACTTAGTGCTAGGAGAGAGAACCAGGTACTGTATTAATGAGGATCAGGAGCCTTAACATTTGTGAGAAGGTACTCGATTAGACTGTTTTTAGGTGTTTCCTCTGAATCACTGATCCTTCACTTGGGGCCCGTGTGCCTCTTGTGGTTTAGGGATCTCTGAGCCGAGTTTGGGAAATTGCACACAGAGTTGCCGGGGACTCGTTCCTGGGGAGGAGCCCGAGCTTCTGCAGAGGTCTCTGGTCTTACAGATCTACAGTAAGAACCATTACTCCAGTTACAGAT
Organism: Taxidea taxus jeffersonii; assembly: GCA_003697995.1. NCBI lineage: Eukaryota > Metazoa > Chordata > Mammalia > Carnivora > Mustelidae > Taxidea > Taxidea taxus. The sequence goes on from ML099204.1 coordinate 64,997, forward strand.
GATGCAGAGTACAGCAAGAACACTGTTATTCATTAAGCTCTTTGTTTTTAGACAAAAGTTTTACCTAATTCATGTGCTGATCTGTATTCTGACTTAGCCATGTTTGTGGGAAGTCCTGTTTGGACCGCCGCCCAACTCCTAGTGATTGGCCATTCACAGGGTTTGTGCCCTAAAGAAGGACAGAAAGCATCTCTGAAGAATGAGGATTGCTAAGAAGGACTAAAACTGTGTTGCTGTGTTTTTTTCTGCAATGCGATTGCTCAAGTGACAGAAGACCGGTTCTGCCCCAGGCTCCACTGTCCAGGTTCAGCCTAACACACAGGGCCACACCACGCACAGCGGCTGCAGCGGGCTGGGACCATCAGCCTGCACAAAAGCTGGATCTGGGCAGCCCCTGTGCACGCAGGCCCCACTCGGCAATCCCAGTTCTCGAGGACCAGGAACCGCCTCGTGTTCTGAGGTTCTTCCACCGCCTCCTTTGTTGCAGGTTCCCAAAAAGCCAAAACATTTCCTTTGTGTAGGAATTCCGCGCATTGAGACTTAACTCAAGTTTTCTGGAGTGCTACCTGGTAGCTTGATGACCCTTTGCTAGGAAGCATTTTCCAGAGCGGCGTTCTATTTCAGATTTGCCTTGTTTCTGCATTTCCAGTGACACCTTGAGAGGCTTGGTCCCGAGAAATGCTCCTCCAGTGGAGGTGCGGAGAAGGAGGAGGCCTGGGTGGCTTGTTAAAGACCCCATCCCACCCAAAGGCGTAAGTTGGGAGGACAAGGCAGGCATGGAGGCAGAAACCCCCGTTACTCTGGAGGTCACCAGGCGCATTGCCACTTGTGGCCGGGGAGCCCTCCTTTCAGTAACCTTGCTTGCTATCCCTTCTGCTAGGAGCCCTTTGGTTTTCTGCTTCCTGGGCCTCCAGGAGGATAGAGAAAACCTTCCCTTCCTGCCGGCTGCTGTGCCATGTCGGGCACAGTCCAGAGGAGACAATCCAGCGTGGCTCTGGGGATCCCAGATTGACTTAAGCTGGGGCAGTGTGGGGTCCTGCTTCTCAGAGGGCCGTGTTGGAGCACTGTGCAGTGTGGCAGGCAGACTGCTTGCCTGCGGAAGGCAGGGCCCCTGTTCGGTCCAAGTTCTCTTCCCTCCTGACCGAGTGTAGACACGCGGAGAACAGCTGAAACTGCTTTGCTCTTTCAGATCAGCTGTGAGGTGATGGGGAAAATCCCCATACTCAGAAGCCTTCATTACCGAGAGAGGCAGGCTGGGAGAGATGTCACCCTTCAGGATCAGCCCCGGCACCTTCTGGGACCCAGCAGCCAGCAGCCACCTCCCCTGAGCACTGTCAGAAGACACCGGGACCCACACCAGCCCGAGCCCGAATCCTGTTCCGGGCAGGGGCAGGATGGGCCTTCTAACACCGTTTTCATCGGGAACCTTCCCCGGGGCACCCGAGTGAGTGAGCTGAAGAGAGCCCTCCGGGAACTGGGCCCAGTCCCCCAGAGGCTCACGTGGCAGGGGCCACAGCGCAGGGCCTTCCTCCATTACGAGGCCCCCACCTCAGCCCAGCAGGCTGTCTCCTGCTTGCAGGGCTTGCGTCTGGGTGCTGCCACCTTGAAGGTGGCACTGGCCAGGCCGCAGAGGGCCGGAGACGTAACAGGCGGCTGTGCGGAGGAACCACGCCCTGACCGTCGCTCAGCTGTTTCCGACCTGTGATGTGCTGCTCTGGGCCCTGTGGAACTTAAGGGTCCTGTGCAGCGGGGCTTGGAGCGTTGCTGCATGAGCTGTTTTGGGGCCAGTCCTTTCCAGGATGCGGCAGCCTTCTGTTACTGCCTGGGGCCTGCTGGTGAGTAGGAAGGTAGCCAGGAGCGCACCACCGACATGTCCAGGCCCTGCTCTGCCCTTCAGCCTGCCTGCCGGGCGTCAGAGCCGCGCTGGTCTCTCTGGTAGTTCAGAGGCCGCGGGGAGCAGAGTGAGTGATGAACAAGTGGGAGTGGAAGGTGGCAGCGGTTAGGAGCGCCTGTGCTCTGGATTTGGGAGGGGGGTGGTCCAGGGGAGAAGGCCCTAGCAGGGATCGGGTGCTGAGCATGCCTGCTGTCCTTGGGTCCTTGGTCTGGTATGACTGCAGGGGGAGAGCTCTATTCACACCGCAGAATCCAAGTTCCCCGGGTGCAAACTGCTTATCACATGCTTGTCACAGCTCGGTGCTACTGTCAGCGATGGAGAGCCAGTGTGCTGTGCGGGGGGCGCACATCTTCGTGCCCTCCTCACTGCAGACTCTCGCCGTGTCTGCGTGGACTCCCGCGCTCCGCGCTATCTTGTAGGAGACACTGGTCATGGAGAAAGCTGTCCCAGCCTTCCTTACAGGCAGGGACAGAGATGTTCACACCGATTTGCCCAGGGTCTGATGTTTCTTGGGGTTTCCCTTCGGTTCTCTGTTCCTAAGAAACAAAATTGGATTTTGGTTGAACGACGCTGTCTTAACAGAACTGATTTTGCAACTGATACTGGGAAAAAAGTCAAATTAAGCATTTAAGTAGCAAAATTTTAACTTTTTTACCAGAGGGTCTTACTGAGCATGTTTTAAGCACACAGTCATAGCTCAAGAGGGTATGTCTTGCATGTACTTTCAATAAAACCTGGAGGCACTGTCTCCTTTGCAAAAGCACTTTGTCATTGGTTTTACATGAAAATACTGTGCGGATGTCAGAAAGTCTGCCCTTAGATGGCTCACTAAGTGCAGGCTCCTTTCCCCAGGCATCGTGAGTAAAGCAAATGGCAGAAATAACCGAAAAACAAGGGGCGCCTGGGTGGCTCAGTGGGTTAAGCCTCTGCCTTCGGCTCAGGTCATGATCTTGGGGTCCTGGGATCGAGCCCTGCGTCGGGCTCTCTGCTCAGCAGGGAGCCTCTGCCCCCCGCCGCCTGCCTCTCTGTGTACCTATGATCTCTTTGTCAAATAAAAAATAAAATCTTTAAAAAAACAAAACCAAAACAAAACACTGAAAAACAGGCTAGCACCTTTCCTTTGGGCTTTTGGGCCCACTTTTCTTTGCCCAAACCATCTCCCCTGTGCACGTGGCTGATTTCGTTTTGTTACCCGGCACTCAGCTCAGACGTCAAAGCCTGAATCTGATATAGGAATCATCTAATTCCTTATATTTTGGGGTGTTTTTTTGGGAGGGGGTGTTTGCCTTGATTTTTGTTGTTGTTGTTTTCTTCTCATAATTTTTTCCTGTATTTGACATTCTGGTTTAGTCCTTGTTGACTTTTTTATCATTGATCTTTCACCATTAGAGTAGTACTCCAGAAGATCAGGAAATGAGTCTGTGTCTATCTTGTTCACCCCGCACTATGCCCTAGCTGTGAGGGCACCTGGCAAGGACACAGCAGTGCAGGAAAAACGGGAGACATGGACGGATCATCAGAGCCAAGAAAGGGAGGAGCATGCCTGATCACAGCACTGGGAGCGTGACCTGTGCTGGACACCAGCCTGCCTCAGGCTGTTGAGTCATCCCTCCCATGTAGGCCAACTTACTTGACTTCGCTGTCCATTACAGCCAGAATCATCCAGATATATTGATACACACGTCATCTGAATGAATTAATCATTTTTGTATTTGTGGGAAATAGTTTAGTATAAGCAAAACCCAGGATCCAAGCACCTGAAACGTAAGTATCCCAAGCGCACCAGCCGGCACGCGTTCTCTCCTCGCCTGCTGTGGGCAGCCTGGGACTCTCGTCTGCTGTGGACAGCCTGGGGGTCCCAGTCTCCCGGCCTCCAGGACGAGCACTCGCCGGATAAGGCAGGTACTCAGTGACCTTTTTGTTCCCAAGACTTGGGTATCAGTGATGGAGTGATGGCGGCGATAGCCCTGGAGCCACTTCCCAGATGACAGTGTCGTCGATGCTGAGACCAGTGGAGGTGGGCGGGGGAGGCAGCAGCACTGAACTTGGTGGAGAGCATGTTCGCGAGGTTTTCTTGGGCACGCCACCTAGAAAGGCCTTCCTGCCTCGGGGGAGGCCGGGTATGGTGTCATCTGGTCCTGGCGTATGTATGGGCTTCTCCTGGGACAGAGGAAGGCACACCCAGCTTATGTTCCCTGGCCTGAGAACCCACGCCCCGGCCCTGCCCGGCCCCAGTTGCCTAGATCATTGATGTGGGAACAGTCCCTCCCGTGTGAGGAGAGGAAAGTCTGCGCCCACACAGTGAGAAAGCAGAACCCGAGGAGAAACCACCTGGCCCATTGCTGGAAAGCATAGAGTCCACAATACTGGCGAGTAAACAAAGCAGACCAACACAGGGCCTTTGCAGGACTGAATGTAGAGGGATCTGTCACATGCGGTGTGAAGGAAGAGCGCGGAGGAAAAAGATTTACTCCTTGAAGCAAGCAGGTTCCAGGCCCCATCTCCTCTGTACTCCTGAAAATTTTCAGAAACTGGTTTTCGTGTTTCTGTTAGAAAGTTGAGTGAATTTTTACCCTTTCCTGCTCGGGGATAGGTAAAGATATTTTTTAAATGTGCGAATGCATGATTTAACATTGAAATTTGTACTAGAAGGTGTGACTTAGAGAAAAGAGAAGGAAGTCCTCCAGCAAGAAGACTAGAGAACGGAAGCTGAGGCCCCCCGGCCTGCGGCTCCCGGAGTCCCTCCTGTAGGAGGCGGCGCGGAGCAGGTCTGCGGTAAGCCTAAGCCGCCGGAGGAGGGGCCCCTCCGTAGACAGGAGCACGTCCAGAGTCCCCCGTCATCTGAGGACAGGCAGCATCTCGAAACAGTAGTCAGCCCTTGCCAGTACGGGAATCAGAAGCTGATTTGAAGGCCGTCTTCTCCATTAAAAAGAGAATAAACTGTAAGGAAAACAGTTCTTAGAAATAAGGAATGTCATAAACTTAGTCCAGCCGAAGGCAGAATTGATGCCCGTATAGTGAGCTGGAGGATGAAGGCACAGGACGCTGGCATCAGTGCACGGTGAGCAGAAGTACGGAACAGTGCAGGAGGTAAAACTGCCTTTAGCTGAAGAAAGATTGGGTTTTGTGTTGGAAAAGTCTTCAGAGTCCAGGCCAGTGAAAGTCTATAAATTTGTGGCTTTCCCCAGTTGTGTCAGTGACTTAATGAAAACTCTAATGCAGTAGCCACCAAAGCGAGTAAGAATTTGGGAGTACATCTAATGAGCTGTCCAAGGCTCAGACGGGCAACATGATAAAACTTTGCTGAGAAAAGGGAAAGGTCTGAATCCAAGGACATGCTGCGTCCTAGCTGGGGGAATTCGCTATTGCAAAGACAGCGGTTCTCCCTGTACGTAGACCTCGTGTCCCTGACGGGATCCCAGCAGCGTGCTTCCCTGGAGCTTGTGTGCCTGGGCGGCGATGCGAGGTCGGGAGCGAGGGGAGGAGCTTTGCCCTGGACGCCAGAAGCTAAAGCAGCCTGGCCCGTGGGCGCCTGCAAGCAGCGAGGCCGGACAGAAAGCGCGGCAGCTGTGGGAAGCTGGAACAGAAGAGTAACCGCGGACGGAGGAGGGATCCGTGGAAGCTGGGACGAGACCTGCGGGCTGCTGTTTCGAAAGGTGCCCACGGCAGCTCTGTCCTACTGCGCGGACGAGGAAACTCAGGCTAGTCGGTGCCGAAACATGAAATAGGAAAGAATTTGGGGATAATGCCAGAGAGCCTATTATCCCTTCAGTAGTGTCCAGATAGGGAAGAGCATCATAAAAGACAAAATAAGAAAAACCACCCTGAATTTAAGGAGGAACTTATTTCTCCCCCCCTGTGCCTGGAACATCCGATTTTGGTTGGGTTGGAATCCCGGGAGCCTCCACCGTGAGCTCCCCAAGGAATGCTGCCGTCAGCAAGGGCAACCGGCGCAGCCGTGTAGTTAGTATATTTTTAATGCTGCCAGATGCAGCAAGTACCTCTTCAACACAAGCTTATATAAAGATCTGGCCGCCAGCCCCTCTGCCCCTGGGCCATTGGCCGGCCCTCCGGCTCTCCCGGGAGCCGCAGTAGTTCTCTCCCAGTGGCCCCGCTGTGCTTCACCCCAGACACCACTTAAGGGGAGGGAAACCGGTGCCCACAGGACGGCAGGTGAGAGTGCTTAAACAGATGCGCCCGAGAAGAGCCAGCACAGCTGAGGCCACCAGGAGCTGGCGCTGGCGACAGGATGCTGGAGAGGGTGAGACGTCCAGGGACGGCAGCAGAGGGAAGCTGTGGCCAGGTCTCGGGGTGGTAAATCTGAAGCCTGCCGGCCACCCCTTCTGCTCCTGCCCCACAACCGGCCTCAGCCGTCAGGGGGCCTTCCCGCCACACTTGAGGAGCCTAGGCCAGGTGGTCTTACTGTGCATGAGATGATGGAGCTTTCTGTCTTTTTGTGGAAGGGGCGAAGGTGAGGATCGCTTCCCTGCACCACCTCTGACCTTCCTGGGGAGCGGTGCCCCCGTTCTCTTCTCGGCTTGTGGAGGACTCTTTCCAAAATGGCTGTCCTGGGGCTACACCGCCGCCTCCGCCCTGAAATGAGCGGGGGATGGTAAATTTCCCTTTATCCAGGTTGAATCCAACCAGTGCTCCAAATAGGACAGATACTCCCGAAATGTAAGGACCGATAATCATTTCCAGAAACAAAATTTGAAGTCGGGGGTGGGGGTGTCCCAGGGAAGCCTTCAGAATAAATCTTACATAGAACCTCATGTGTAAAAGCAGGAGGAAGAGGCTGCTGTGTAGGTGACCTTCAGTCGCTTCCCAGCGTGATTCTTGGTGGAGCCCACCTGACCACGCTGCCCAGCAGCTGAGGGAGGGGGCAGCAGCCCCAGCCGCACTGGCTTCTGCGGTCTGCTGATACTTCCCTCCTGACAACAGCTCACATCTGCGGGGTTGTTTTATATTTTACAAAGATGTTTTTTAAGATTTTATTTATTTATTTGATAGAGATCACAAGTAGGCAGAGGCAGAGAGAGAGGAGGAAGCAGGTTCCCCACCGAGCAGAGAGCCCGACGCGGGGCTTGATCCAGGACCCTGAGATCATGACCTGAGCTGAAGGCAGAGGCTTTAGCCCACTGAGCCACCCAGGCGCCCCTTACATAGATTTATTAAAGTAATCTGCGCCCAACTTGGGTGTGAAGTCCCAGCCCTGAGACAGAGTCGAACGCTCTACCACCCAAGCCAGCGGGTGCCCCTTACCAAGCTGCTGTAAATGCTGTGGAAGTTGTAAAATGTCCCAGGTTTTTTTTTTTTTTTTTTGATGCACCTTCTGTGGATAGAAGGGGTCTGTGCCCACCCCCTTGACATCCCACCCGCTCTGGGACAGTGTGGTTAAGGTTAAGGGTACTGGTGGCTTGGAGGAAAGAACCTAAGACTGGCCGCTGCGTCCTCCTAGGACACTGGTGCAAGGAGCCCATCCACGTGGAGAGGGACTGACCTCACTCTCAGCAGCCTTGTGGGTGCACCGCCTTGGAAGTGGGTCCTCCAGCCCCACCCGGCCGTCTCAGCAGACACCCCCCGAGGCAGAGAAGGGCTCTTTCCAGGGAGCCGTGCCTGGACTGGTCGGGAGTGAAATGGACGGTTTTTGCTCCTTTAAATTTGGAGGTTGATTATTCTTTATCAATAATCAGTTGTATAATCGTGTTTATACCATGATATCCATATCTAATCCATATGTATTTGTATGTATTAATGAAGATAAAATCTAGAAACACAAATTATGTATGTAGGTGAACAAATGCGTAATTTCACCTAATTTCTCCATTCCGTTTGGGGGGCCTCCCTATTCACAGAACTGATAAGGTGCAGGGGGAGGAGTCCACTTGCCTTTAGCCCCCAGCTGGCTGGTAGTGAGGCCGAGTCAGTGTGCCGTAGGTGACAGACTAGGCCAGAGCCAGAGTCGTCTGTGTGCCTTCTCTGCCTGTGGATTGTCTTCACCTGGTCACCTGAGGTAGAGAGAGGCAGGCAACACCAGGGGCATTTTCTAGAAGAGGAATGGGGGAGGTGTGGTTTCCCCAAGGCCCAGGGCACACCAGAGGCCCAGTGACATTTGGGCTCAGGCCTGTTCCCTTCAAAAGCCTGCGAGGGATCCCTGGCCGCGGGCCCCCAGGTGCCGTCCTCCTGCTGCCCTCACATCTGATCTGCGTGTCACTAAGCGCTGCAAGCCGAGGTGTGCCGCGCGCTGAGCCAGTGTGGCCTCTGGTCCTTGATGTAGCCCGTGTCCCCCGGCGTTTGTAGGTGAGGAACCAGAGGCAGCGAGGCTTCTGTTCCTGGTGTGCAGTATGGCCCCTCTGGACACCCGCCCCCGTCCCCGGTGGGCTCCGACCGCTTCGCCAGGCCTCGTCCTCGTCCTGGTTTCTCAGAGACCGCCTGGGCGATCTTTCAGACAAGCTCACACCCCTGTTCCTCTGACAGGGCAGGATTCCTTCCTGTGAATGGAACCCTTTATTTTCAACATCCATAAATCACAAAGGTTAAAATGGGAGCTGACATGTGGCCATGTAAAGTGGACGTTTTGCACTTTGGATGGTTTGGAAGCAATAAACTCAGGCTCTGAAGTGCTGAGTTCTGAGCAAACTCAACCTCCCTCCCCACCCAGAGGGCGCGTTAACTCCTTCAGGTCCCGGAGGAACGTAGGGTTACACTCCCGTTTCCCGGGTGAGGAGAAGCCAGTGGGGAATCCAGCAGGATCATGTGTTGGCGACCCCCGGGACCTCAGGGGTAACTGGAAGCCACGGTGGCTTGTGGGGGACACCAAAGAGGTCATTTAATGGTTGAGGAATGCGGTGGTGAAGCTGTGCCCGCCAGGATTTGCGGTGAGTCCAGCCCTGGCACGCCCTCGCCGCGTGTTCTCAGATAAAATGTTTTCCCTCTCTGTGCCTCGGTTTCTGCACCGGTAAGCCCTTCGTGGCCTTTAAGTTCACGGAAGCTGCACAGCAGTGCTCTGAAAGACAAACTCCTACCGTCACCTCCACTGCACATATGGGGAAGCTGAGGCACAGGGAGGAGAAGCAGCTGCCTGAGCCACGGACTCAGCAAGTTAATTCCGGCCCTCTGACCCCTGCTCTGTCAACTAGAATCTGCTCTCTGCTTCTCAGGAGCCTGGGGACATCTTTGGGGACCAACACAGCTGTCTCGGGACAGGGTCTGAAGTGGTGTTTGCTTCCCTCTTTTCACTTCTGCAAGGTTTATTTTAAATAAGCAGCATCGCTTGTATAATGAGGGAACGATTATATTTAGTCTTTACCCCCCTCCAAGGTCAGGTGTCCCTTAACAAAGATCAGAGGGCCTGAATCCTCCAAATCCGATTCATCTGTGCACATCTGTCCACGTTCTGGAGAAACAAAGCAGTTTTCCTGGAGTTTATTGGGAAGTCGGCTGTGGTCCCAGCACAAACTCACGATGGACAGCAGGTGGCGCTGCCGCCCCACGGAGAAGCCACGGGGAATGGGCTTTGGGGGGGGGG
>ML099206.1:4746-51518 GCA_003697995.1 Taxidea taxus jeffersonii
GGGGGAAGGGGTTGGAAGAGAAGGAGTGGGGAGAAGAAGAGGAAGAAGAAGAGAAAGAGGAAGAAGAGAGGACGAGGGGGAGAGGACAAGGGGAGCAACAGCAGCAACAGTTACAACCACCACCACCTGCAGTCAGGCCTAATCTCCTAAAACTCAAGTCCTGCCTTAAAATTCTGGGCCTCAAAGGAGAGTAATGGAGACAAAGCCACACAGCAAAGCCAAGGGGGTCTGATTTAGACATGAGGGTAGATCATCTTTCCCACAAGCTTACTGGGTATTTTTCTGCTATTGTCGGCTCATCTCTTGGAAAGCACTCAGTCTGCCTGAAAGGCACAAGGAGATTGAGAGGAGAAAATCTGGCAGAGAATATAATTTATATAGTCCAAATGTTTAAGTGAAAGCTGAGAGGTAACAAAAGGAAAAACAGTAATCGTTTGCGGGTTTTTTTCCTTTGTTTTCTTTTTTTTTTTTTTTTAACATTCTTTCTGGGGTGCCTAGGTGGTTCAGTTGGTTAAGCATCTGCATTCAGCTCAGAACTCTGGGATCAAGCCCCACATCAGGCTCTCTGATCAGTGGGGAGTCTGCTTCTCCCTCTGCCCCTCCCCTCTGCTCTTGCTCTCTCTTTGGCTCTCTCTCTCAAATAAATAAAATCTTTAAAACAAAACATTCTTTTTGTGGAGGGTTGCAGCACTTAGAGAAGTAACAGATTAGAAGACAGGACCTAGCTTCCTGTGCTGGCACTATCATTTAATACCCAAAGGAACTTGGTCACAACACATCTTCTCTAATCACTTCAATTTCTTTATTGGAATATAGGAATAAAAATTCCCAATCACTCCAAAGTAGTGATCAATTTTTAATGCATATAACATATCATAGATCCCTACACAAGCACTTCAGACATGGGCGTGAGGCTGATGTATGTAGCATGTACGTTCTGAATACCTATCAGTATTATCTTAACATCCCTGATTTTAAATATTAAATACCTCAGCTCTTCTAATTTGGAGTAGAGAAAATGTAGACAATTCTGCACATGTCATATGCTCACATAATGTCACACACACACACACACACACACACACACACAGACACGTTAGGGATTCAATGAACTGGAGGGCATGGATGTGTGAACAAAGTCTGCTTGGCTTGGAGGAGGAGTACGGTAACTCTATGTGGTCTTTCAATCTGTGTCAATAAACACTGAAGTGACTAAAGGTTTGTAAAGAATTTAACACGGTATCTTGCACCAAGTAAGCACTGGACAAGTAAGTAGTGGTTATTACTTATGACTGTTTCTGTGATTTTTCAAGTGATTCTTCTCACTCTGTTTCTCACTGCCTCTGAACACTCTCCCACACTCACTTTGTTAGGACATTTTGACATATTAGAAACTCCTCATACCATAATTTAACCTTTTCTAATATTTTCAACATTAAATCATTCGCATGAGATGGACATCCAATGGTAATGTTCCAGACCTGCCAACTGATCACACAAATTATGGTACTGAAGGAATCCTTGGAAGTAACTGATGTCAAGTAATTGATGCTACTATAGGGAGGGAATGGAAAGAGGAAGAAACTAATATTTCAAGCTCTGGGAAGTAGGACTGGATTGAACTATGCCAATCATGTAATGAATAATATATGAAAATAACTTAGTCCTGAATGAAAATGCTGAGATGTCCCTCTAGTAATTTATGGTGTTGATGGTCTCCTCTGTATTAATCTAACAAACTTATATAAATTTGTTAGATTAATATGTATATTATATATATATATATATACATATGATATAGCTTGAGGGGAGAAATATCTTATATAAGCATTATATAATGATATATTAATTTACTTCTTTAAAGCTTTTCAGAAATATCTGATTGTGGAATAGCATACAAAGTGACAGGAAGTGCCTTTTCAAGTGTCACTGAAATAAATGGTACAACAATCCTTGATTTTCATTCTTAGCAATAATAGTCAAGTGACTTCACATTAGGATTAAGTGTTCTGATTTTTATCCTGCCATAAAGACTGCACTTATAACCTGTAGATAATAGCACTTTACATAAACCAATTTCCTTCCCTCTTAGCCCTGACATAATGAGCACTGAAGATTTTACTGTATTTCAAATAAATTATTGTATCTCAAAACAGGGACACTTCTATGTAATGTTGAAATTCTCAAGTCACCAACGTTGGCTATAATATGTTTTACCAATAAACAACTGAAGAATATTCATTTTGCTAGAAGCACCAATACCTCATATCTTCCTCCACTTTGAAGTAATTGTTCTCTTTTCTAAATTCTGGTAACATTCTATCTCTGTCCTTATAGTAGCATTTATATTATTTATACTTTGAAATATAATGATTAATGTTTAGATATTATCTCTATGGACTTTGCTCTCCTTAATGTTTTTAGTACATGGGTTTATATCCTTCTTAGAGCCAAACTTAAACCATTAAAATGGGTGGTCAGTAGAGGCTGCACAGAGTAAAGTCATTTTCTTTGATTTTTTTCCCTATATGTGCTGTAATTATAATTCACCAAAGAAATAATGCTCACAAGATTTCAGGCAAGTTTTTCACTTGAACAATGGACAAAATTCTCCAGCTAACAAAAAATAACAGCAACAAAAAAAATTTGATATATAAAGAAATCATGCAACTCAATAGCAACAACAAAATTCAATTAAAAGTGTACAGAACTAAATAGGTATTTTTCCAAAGAAAACATTAAAATGGCCAACATTTCCATGAAAAGATGCTCAACATCATGAATCATCAGGGAAGTAAAAACCAAAACCACAATACAAAGTCACCTCATGCCTGTTACAGTGGCTATCATCAAGACAAGAGATAACAAGTATTGGTGAGAATGTGGAGAAAAGGAAACTTCTGTGTACTGTTGGTGGGAATGTAAATTAGTGTAGTCACTATGGAAAGCAGTATGGAGGTTCCTCAAAAAATTAAAAACAGGACTACATATGATCAATTCAGCAATCACACATTGGGATATATATCCAAAGCAAATGAGAACAGAATATTAAAGATATATATATACTCCCACATTTACTGAAACATTATTCACAATTGCCAAGAAATGGAAACAACCTAAGTGTTCACCAACAGATGAATGGATAAAGAGTATATGAGATATATGACAACAAAGAAGTAAGTCCTGCCATTTGTGACAACATGGATGGATCTTGAGGGCATTATGCTTAGTGACATAAGACAGAGAAAGAAATATTGTATTATATCACTTAGATGTAGAATCTAAAAAAGTCAAGCTCATTGAAACAGGGAGTAGAATGGTAGCTACCGGGGCTGGCACTGGGGGAATTGGGAAGATCTTGTTAAAGAGAATAAATTGGCAACTAGAAGATGAATAAATTCTGAGGATACATTTGCAACTAGAAGATAAATAAATCCTGAAGATCAAATGCACAGCACAGTGATTATAGTCAACAATGTATTATATACTTCAAAATTGCTAAGAGACCAGATATTAAATGTTCTCAAAATAAAAAAAAAGTGATAATTATATGGCATGACAGAAGTGTTAGCTAAAGCTATGGTCATAATCACTTTGCAATATGGATGCATCATATATCTACATGTTGAACATTTTCAGCTTACACAATGTTATATGTCAATTAAATCTTGGAAGAAGGAAGGAAGGGAGAAAGGAGAAAAGAAAGGTAGAGAGATGGAGGAAGGGAAAGAGAGAAAAAGGGGGGAGGGAGAGTAAGGAAAGGAAAGGAAAGAAAGGAAAGCAAAAGGAATAGAAGGGAGGAGAGGAAGGGAAGGAAGGAGAAAAGAAGGAAGGAAGGAAAAGAGAAAGGAAAGAAGAATGGAAGGAAGGAAGTTGGAAAGGAATATGGAAGTTACACTATGGAATAATTCTAACAACAGATCTTCAGTCTGCTTATTTTTTAATGTTAGGAAATCAAATCTTTTAAAAGTATAATGTTTTGCTATTCAATAATAATGTCTTATTTTAATACAATAGAATTTCTAAAATAATGAGACATATCTGTCCTACATGCCTGTTCATACTGTGTTAATAACTGTATCAATTTGAATTGAATGCTTATTTCACCATCCCATTGAGTGACAAAATCTTGTTTATACCTTGCTTAGATAATATTTCCAGAATGAGATCAGTCTGTGTTCCTGAGGTTGATATGAATTTATAAGCACATAAGGTAACAAATAAAAGAGGAATTATTGTGCTTTTCATACTTACACTCAATACTGAAAATATAAGCTAGCATATATTGTTACCTATTTTTAAGTTCATAATAAAGTAGTCATTAGGGCTACAAAATGAAAAAAATTGTCTTGTGGGACTTTATGTTCAGAGAACTAACTTTAAAAATATTTTTGGAGGCTAAGAACTTTAATTTATTAATGGTCCATATCTGCTTAAGCTAACTCAAGGCACACACAAATCATTCCTCACTTACATAAGTCTCCAAATAAAACTTAAAATGGTTCTATTTCTAATATAAGTAAATAAATACAACATTAGATACTTTTATTGATAGGACATAGAAATAGGATTAAAATATATTTTAAATGTATCCAAAAAGTGACATTATTATAGCTCACTAACAATTAAGGATGACAGCCTTGGAGATAGAAATATTTTCCTTCACACTGGAATATTATCAATCTCTCTCATCACTGATTACAGAAGTATGGAAATTCATGGCACCTTTACGTCACGCTATGTCCCAAATTTTGAAGCTGCCTTATGACTTAGATATATGGTTGCATATTTTTGGAACTGATAAAATAGAAAATATATTTGTTAGAGAAAGGATTAAGACTAAGTTAGTCTTGGACAACTTAATCTTTGGAAAATTCACCTAGGAAATACCCTAGGTCAATACAAGTAGATTGATTCTCACTGGTAAAGATGTCAGGATCACATTTTGTTTTTATCAGAATGGGGCTAGAATTTGTCCCTAGGTAGCCATCTACGACCGTGGGGGCCTCTCTGCCTGCAAGCTTTGTATTTGGGATTCTCTCAGGAAATGTGAGGAACTGGCCTTTCCCATACATAGCAAGGACTAAGTCAAATGGAACTAAGTCAGACCAAGGCACTCAAAAGTTGGAAACTACCCTCTCAAGATAGGAGACACCTAACTTAGCATGATTTGCCTGGTAGATTTCCACAAACACAATCTTCCTTTTAGAAATAAAGTTCCTGACAATATGACCCAAACTTGTCAAATTTCATCTGATAGGATGGTTCCCAACATGTTCTCTTCAGAGCACTCTTTGCAAGAAAGATTTCCGAAAATGGTTCTGTGATCAGTAGAAACGCATCATGAAGCAAAAACAGTAATCACAAGTGTTATTTTGGGGAGCATCTGGGTGGCTCAGTCAGTTAAGTGTCTGCCTTCAGCTTAGATGATGATCCCAGGGTCCTGGGATTGAGCCCCATGTCAAGCTCTGCTCAGTGGGAGCCTGCTTCTCCCTCTCCTCCCTTCTTGTGCTTTTTTTCACTATCTCTATAACTATCTGTCTCTCTCTCTCTAAAATAAATAAATAAAATCTTTTTTAAAAACGTATTATTTCTATAGTCAAATCCTCTAAGTTTGAATTCGAGCTGTCATACTTTTAATCATGTGTCTTCAGACATATATCTTAACCATTTTGTGCCTAATTTTCCTGCTGTGAAATGCAGGTAACAATAGATTTACCTCAAAGGATTATTGCAAGGATCAAATTAGATTATATGATTTTATATATATATGTATACATACATATATATATATCCCACGTTTATATGTACACACACATACACACATATATATACACACATATACATATAAATGTGGGACAGTTCTAGGCATAAATTAAGCACTTAGTAAATGTTAGCTGCATGTAACCATAAAAAATAAACTTGAGAAAAACTGAGTACAATACCCTCTTCTGAAGATATAGTGAATGCAAGCATATTAAAGCTTCTGGAAAGTACTCAATTAAAGAAATCTGTTCAACCCAGCATTTCCCAAACCTAAATAGGCATTTATTGACTTATTGAACTAATTTTCAACAGAATATTCTGGGAAAAACCGTCTCAATAATTTTTATGGATGTCAAAACCAAGTTGAGTTGATGGGTAGTAGATCCATATAATCAGTCATTGTAGGAGGCAGAACCCACCAACTTTTCAAAAAGAAATCCTTTTCACTTTAAGCAAATAATGACTTGATCATTTGGGAAGAGAACAATATGACGCAATGTACAGATTCAAGGGCAAGCTGCATGAACTGAAACAGAAAAACCCAAAAGATAGATTTTGAAGCACTCCTCAGAAACCAATTATATCCCAATTCAGGGATCATCAGTCACTCAACACTTGAATGACCCATTAGTTTATAGTTTTGTCGTCCCCTAATCAATTACTTATCTGCACAAGACAGAGAGAGAAAGGTTGCCTATCCTACCTTCAGCAATAAAACATGGGAAAACTCAGACTTGTAGCTATCACTCAAGACTTAGTAGTTGGCCTCTAAGAACAGACTCAACTAGCTTTAAAGGAACATTCAGTAGTTTAGGGATCTCATATTATTTCTGATCCTCACTAAAATTTTCAGGTGGGCATTATCATGCTTATTTTACACATAAAGTAACTAAAGCCTAAAAAAAAAAACCAACTAAGTTACACAATTAGGAGTCTAGTAATGAAAAAGTCCATGTTTGGAAACAGATCTGCAAGATTTCAGATAGTGCTCATTCTTCCACATTGTGCTGGCTATTGATAGAATGAGTATAAGGTGATCCCTCTTAACATTACATTTTTAAACTATCTTTTATCTATATTGTTGCCTTTTTTCATATGGCACTGAGTCAGAAACCTCTTAAGGCAATGAAATTATAGTTTTGTTTTTTGTTTTTTTTAAAGAAGATTCTGAGAAAGCAAATCCCTATGAAGAAGTGCCCTCTCTGTAAATGAATCTAGAGTGAGAATGGTGAGAAATCCAGATAAAACTTGTGGCAGCTTTAAAATGCTGAAGCAGAGAAAGCTAATTTCTTAGGAATGTGTAACAGGGGCAAAAAAGGAGGGAAAAAAAGGGAATAAAAAGGGCAATCGGAGTTTGGAAGCTGAGAGTTGGCCTGATGCCTTAAATTGCAGGTTTTAATCCTCTAACAAACCCAATTCTCTTTGGGAAGTTTTTTTCCTCAAGGTAGTTGGCTGGGGCTTAATATTTTTTCAATTTATATAAGTTAATGGCAAAACTGGATTAGCTATGTGGAATTCTGCTTTACCACCAACATTTTAAGAAATACATCTGTTCCAAAGATAACTGAGGGACAGCTGCTCAGTGGAGAAAAAGACCCTGTTTATTCTGCCATCATCAGAGACCATAACTTAGAGAAATGAAGTTGACAGCAGTCACCTTTAAGGTTAATTCAGTGTTGTGCTAAGACAAACAGCAAGAAAATTAAAAAAAAAAAAAGGTTTGCATTCCTTCTGCTTCCAAATAATATTAATAGACAGACTTAAATCCCAAGTGTGTCCAGGATGGGTTGGAAGGATTTACAGGCTACATGCATCTGATGATCAGAGATAAATCTGGGTATCATTTATATAGTACCGATGGGGAAAGGTTCAATATTCCTACCTTTAATATTTGTTGTAATTCATGCTAATGGCTGTCAGTAGACTTGCTCAATAATTGGACTATAACATTAATGAACTGGTGTTGATTTACTATGATACCTAAGACTGTAAAATTATAATTATAAATGGCTGTTGAGAGAAGTATGGAGTCAGAAATCATATATCGATAGTAGCCCAAAGTGCATAAATAATGAGAAGATGCAATGTGAATTTAAGTGATAAACGGAGTGAAGAAACTACGGAGATGCAGCAGGCTGGAAGCACTGAAACCCGACAAGTTAAAGGGGCCAACACAGCTTTGTTCAGAAAGAGGTGACACTAAAAGCAAATTAATATTTTGGGGTTAGTTCTAACTGGCATTCCAGAACTAGAATGGCTCAGTGGGCAGTGGAGAGAGTTCAAGGATGTCATCAAGTGCCTGGCTCTCTTCAGTGCCATTTCACAATTATCAGCTTCACCCTGAGGATGGTGCAATTCATGAGAGAAGATGATTTCCAGCAGCAACTGGGTTTGTATACTTGTTGCTTCACATACAATTGGGAGAGAATAGGCTTTTCCCCCATAATCTTTAAAGAGAAGCCCTCAACTTCCTGCAGGTTGCCTCAGCTATGATCCCATCCCTGGTGCCAGGGCAATATCATGCTCTGAATAAAACAAAGGCTTTAGTTAATCTGATCCAAAGACTATGACAAAGGAGTGTTATTATTCTGATTAGCTTTGACCAATCAAGTTTCACCTGTGGAAGGGAGTGGATCCAACCTCGTCAAAGACATCTCAATTGTCAATTTCAGAAAATATGTTTTATGATGTCAAAGATACCATTTTCTTTTATTCTCTAAGACTCAAATACATATATTTGATAAAAGTATAAATAAGGGAGTGAGAACATTTTTTTCTCCCAACAATGTTATATTCATTCATTTATACATACATACATGTACACATACTTGGAATTATAGGTTTAAACATTTGCAAGTATCTCAAATGTCTAAAGTGATGTTCTTGTGAACTTTTCAAGTGCCTACCAGTTGATTTCATAATTTAATAATGAAAGACCTCACCTCTAAAACACAAAATAAACTGACTTGGATATCCTACATTTCTGGGGATAATCACTTGAATTAAAGAGAGGTATCTTCTTAAATTGATTTACAAATATAACCTAGTATTACCAAGTAGCCCACAGGAGATGGCTTAAGGAAGATTTCATTTATAATTCACAACAGTGAATTATTACTATTTACCAGTATGATTGAATCATGATTGATTATCTTTTCTTTATATATTTCAATTTATGATGTAGGAATTCAGAACTGATTAAAGATGATTACTTCCTTCTTCAATTTTCTCAGACTCTCAATCCAAAGCTGTCATATGGTTAAAATGGCAAAACTAGAGTTTAAAGAGGCTATGATGGAGGTGGGTCTTACCCAACTGTGGAAACAATGACCTAAGGGCAACACTTCAGAATTTTTTAGCCTATCTTCTGAGAGTAGTTACCCAAGTATCAACCAATTCTAGTGAGAGTGAAATCAGCACTGACCATCAAGTGCCAACAAGTGGGAGAGAGGACATGTTGAATATAAATTGTGGACTAAATAAATAAATAAATAAATAAAAAGCAAATCTTGGCAAAACAAATTAAGCATGCCTAGCAGAATTTACGGGGAGCTACAAAGAATCTTAAAATAATTTTCTTTATTATGCTATTTATTTTGAACTCTGTTATGCTTTATTGAAGAACCTTGGGCTTAGGCATTACAATGAATAATGAACTCTGCCTTCCTTTATTCAACTTATACTTGAGTCACTGTATCAGGTACTGAGGAAGAAGTAATAAACAACAACAACAACAAAATTAAATTACGTGCATTTAGGATTTAATGTAGGAGATAATTCCTAAACAATATCACAAGCATATCATTAACCAATTTCAATAAATGGTGTTAAAGAAAGCTGAAGATATTATAAGAAAGACTAACATAATTTAGATTAGGGTAAAGGGAGATAAGACTTAGAAAGTGTGAAATTTAACCTGAATTAATAAGAGTCATCCAGACCTAACAATCGGGATGAAAAGCATCTATTAAAATAGTTGTATATCTAAAGGCCCTTAAATGGGAAATAGACTTAGTCATTTAATCATAGGCATGGCATCATTTAGACAAGATAAGTTTTCTCCTGATCTGTTATCTTCTGACAATCTCTCTTCATTTTACTCCAGAAGTTATATCGATTGGTATTTAGGCATCCCATCTTTTCTAAATAACTGATCAAGATATTTTAAATTAAGAAAAGGCTTTACTTGCAAAAGTAAAGTACAATTCGATTAGATAAGGAAAGTAAGTAGGTACTCTGATGAGTTTACCAAAACAAAGGTTACATTTATGATTAATTTCAGATCCATACAATATTTAATCTTAAGAAAAAAAAAGTTTCTAACTCTGTCCACTGAAAAGGCCCAGAATCAATGGTCAAATCAGCAGCAAAACTCTTACACTGGAGTATGGTCTCTATCATTTCCTGTAAGACGCTGGAGGACTTTAGAGAAATAATTGGGGTAGAAAATATATGAGATAGGCCTGGAGCACACTGCCAAACCAGAAACCAAGGAATTTATCAAAACTACTGAGGTCATGCCAAAGAACTCAGGATCTAACAAAAAGATTTGCTATGGCCAAAGACGGCAAAGTCATACATAAATAAGAGTAACAGCAATGACTGACACACATCAGGTATTTTACAGTCCTTGAGTTCAAAAGAATGAAACAAGAATTCCTTTTCAGAGCATGTTAGTAAGCCAACTCACTTTAAAAACTGGAAATAGATAGATAGACAGATAGATAGATATGGGGAAGTAGGGGTATGAATCAAACATTTACCCATCCTATCTATATGAACTATATCCTAGGGTAGCCAAACACTTAATTAAGAGATCCTTCTCTTTATAGATTGGAGTAGGTTAGGCAGCCAGAGCTTTAGGAATTAACTGGAACTATATATGGCAATAATAATTACACCTAAGAACTGGCGACTACACTCAGTATTTTACGTATACCATCTCATTCAAGCCTCATAAAACTTTATCACCATCATAGGTATTATTCTCATTACAAAAATGAGAAGACTGTCATTTAGAGAATGTGCTATCTATGAAGTACATGAATTATGAATTAAATCCTTAAACTCAAGCCATCTAAGTCAATGGCTTGCCTTTTTAACCATCTTTAATAGTGATGATATAAACAAGTTCAGAAGGTTATAAAATAATGAGAAGGAGCATCTAACATATGTTTGGGAGATAAAAGGAAGTTTTCAAGAGGAAGTGATGTCTAAGGTGAGATATGATGGACTGAAGTATTTATTCATGAATGAGCAGAGTGAAAGAGATCACAGCAGTAACATTCCAGGCAAAAGGAGCACCCTTGAATTAAGCCTGCCATCTTGAAAAAGGATAATGTATCCGTTACTTATTAGTGTATGATAAACCACCCTAAAATTCAGTGGTATGCAGCACTAAATATTTATTTCTTATGCATATATGGAGTTCATTTCATTCAGGCTATATGCCATCAAGGGTTATTCCTATGTCCATGGGTTGACTGGGATCTCTGCTCTATATATCTTTGGCCATCCACCTGGGACCATGTCCTACTCTTGGCAATGGCAGAAGAGTAAGAGTGTGAACAGAAGCAAGCATGTTCTCTTGAAAACTGGAGACAGAAGTAGTGCACTTGCATCTGTGCTCATTCTGTTGCCCAAAGCTAGTCAGAAGACCAAACTCAGGGCTGGAGAGTCATCGTCAATCAACACTGAGAGGATGTGGATCGAAAGAACAATGAATAATTGGGGCCACCACTGATGTCAATATAGCACACATAGCTAGGAGCTACAGATGGCACATAATAACTGCCAGCAGAAATCTTTAAGGGCTTAGAAGAAAAACAACCCTAGAATTTATCCTGAAGTCTGTATTAGTTGTATTCTGTAGGGAAAGCTAAGAGAGTATATGAATGCCACTGACTGAGGCTGCTTCCTCTTCATGATCTCCAGAATCCTCCTCTACTCCTCATTCTTTAATTGTTGTTTTGAAGGGCAATTTCTTGTTTCTAAGTTTTCCAGAAACCCAAGCATCCCTGTGAACACAACCACCAACACACTTTATTGTGTACTGCTAACTAGCATCTTGGCCGTCCATTTTTAATAATGCTCAGTGTCTACCATGTCAATGAGAAAATAGCATTACCTATTCTAAGGTGTGCCTAGCATATCAACTAAATCAGAAACTGTCTGACTCTTTCCATACATTCAACTCTCCCTTACCTCCCACGATGCTTTGAAAATGGCAATGCATCCACTCTTTTTAATGGCTTTGCTTTGGGAAGAGATTTTCATGTATCTCAGTTATAGTGCTTATGAGCTGCTATACCCAAAATGTGGTGAATTTGCTCTCTTTCCAGCTGCCACAGAGGAAACCAGTTTATGGAGAACAGTAACAGTTTAAAACTTAGAATGAGAAAGAAAGATCTAGTCGAGTGTCATTTTCTCAGAGAAAACAGGTTTCTTCCTGTCACAGCCAGGCTTTAAAACCTAGAATTTCTAAATCTATCTTTCCAAGCAGGACACATGGTTGAGATTGACTGACTGATTTTTAAAATTTACTTCCCCTCATGATTTTTGAATATTCAGGTTCGAATAGCATTACTTTTCAAAAATCACAGGACTCACCTAAAACCTTACCCTCTTCTTTCCACAGGGACCATTACATTCAGGTTGATTCTGTAACATATCATTATTTGTGGTTTTGGGGTGAAGACGATGTTTTTAATATATGGGATTTGCCTCCCCTAACCATACCCGAATTGATTGCATGTTATTGTTTATGAGAGCAAAGCAAGCATGGACAAATAGGATTGGGTTTTAAAACTGGTTACTTTGAAGTCACAAGAAAACATAGATAAATACTTATAAATGAAAGGTATGCAAACAAAAAATACATACAAGTAAAAGAGAAAATATAGCAATAGCTATCAGACATTTCAAGTAAATAACCCAAAGACCAAGATACATAAGTAGAGAAAGACTTAAATAAAACTGAAGTCTGCAACTTTTCATAGTCTCTTAGGAACTGATGTGGACTTATTTTCTTGACTAAGCATCACTACATTGCACAGAGTATCTCAATTCACTTAGACATGATCTTTTCTTTCTTTTTTTTTTTTTTTAAGATTTTATTTATTTATTTGACAGACAGAGATCACAGGTAGGCAGAGAGAGAGAGAGGAGGAAGCAGGCTCCCTGCCGAGCAGAGAGCCCAATGCGGGGCTCGATCCCAGGACCCTGAGATCATGACCTGAGCCGAAGGCAGAGGCTTTAACCCACTGAGCCACCCAGGCACCCTGACATGATCTTTTCATTTCTTTATTATCTCTAGGTATGTCGGTTTACTCTGCACTCTTTTTTTAAGATTGATGTGTCTTCCCAGTCTCTCGTTCTAGGATCCTCCACCATCCCATCTCTCTCCCCGTAACTGATCTGTTGACAAACCCAAATCGTTTAACTGGCCCACTTTCTCACAATCTGGATTTTGTTGACTCTACCAACGTGGTGTAGATCAACAAGGTTCTCTGTCCTTTGCGCTTCCTACAAATGGGCGTCTGGATGAAGGAATCTGATCAGAATCAGGTTTAATTCCTGTGGTCACTTTGGAAATAGTTTGCACTTCCTCAGTAAAGTTAAAAGTGGAGTTTCCATATGGCCCAATATTTCCAGTCCTATTTACATACTCAAGAGAATTAAAAATGTAAGTCTACATAAATAGGTATACAAAAATTGCTTATAACACTTACAGAAGGTTATTTATAATAGCCAAAAAAGTAGAAAAAAAAATATCCACCAGCTGATGAGTGGATTAGCAAAATGTGGTATATCTATGCAGTGGAACAGTGTTCAACCACAAAAAGGAACAAAGTACTGACAGATTCTACAACATGGATAAACTTTGGAAAATATTTATGCTGAGTGAAAAAAAGCTGGTGGCTAAAAGCCACGTATTGTATGATTCCATTTACATGAAATATCCAAAATAGGCAAATCTCTAGAGACAGAACATAGATTAGGGGTTGCTAAGAGGTTGGAAAAGGGTGCTGAGTGACTGCTATTGGATAGTAGCTTTGTTAGGGTACTAAAAATGTCATGGAGTGAGAAAATGATAATGATTCACAAATACATGGATATACTAAGCACTACTAGATTTTAGACTTTAAAAGGGTAACATTTTTTTTGTATATGGACTGTGTCCCTAATTTAAAAGACTGTAGATGGTATATCAGGAGATGCCTAATGTCCAGTTCTTTCTTTTGTTATGTTAGTGCCTTTTGATCCTTAAAACCTAGATCCAGCAATTGCAAAGTGACAATATTCTAATTCCATTGTGCTTTTTCATTAATAGGGATATTTTATAAAGAGATGCTTCTCCTCATCTTCTATTTGGTTAACCAGGGGTATATTTTCTGCACAAAAGTAGAATAAATGCTTGATTCTTTCTATTTATCCACTTTCAACATAAGTAACTGAATAGCTATCATTCTGCAAAAGAAGTCAGTTAATGCAGGTATACCTCAGAGGTATTGAAGGTTTTTTTTCTGAACCATTGCAATAAAGTGAATATTGCAATACAGAAAGTCAAATCAATGTTTTGGTTTTCCAGTGCATATAAAAGTTATGTTCACACTATATTGAAGTATACTAAGTGTGAAGTAGCATTATGTCTGAAAACAAGTACATACTTCAATTTTAAAAATACTTTATTGGTGGAACGCCTGGGTGGCTCAGTTGGTTAAGTGGCTGCTTTCGGCTCAGGTCATGATCCCAGCGTCCTGGGATCGAGTCCCACATCAGGCTCCTTGCTCAGCAGGGAGCCTGCTTCTCCCTCTGCTTCTGCCTGCCACTCTGTCTGCCTGTGCTCGTTCGCTCTCTCTCCCTCTCTCTCTGACAAATAAATAAATAAAATCTTAAAAAAAATACTTTATTGGTAAAAAATGCTAAGCATCATCTGGGTGTTCATTAGCTGTAATTTTTTTTTTTTTTTTTTTTGCTGGTGGGAAGTCTTGCCTCCATATTGATGGCTGCTGACTGACCATGGTGGTGGTTGCTGAAGGCTGCAGTCACTGTGGCAATTTCTTAAAATAAGGTAATAAAATTTGCCACATGATTCACTCATCCCTTTACAAGTGATTTCCCTTTAGTATGTGATGCTGTTTGATAGCATTTTACACACCATAGAACTTTCTTCAAAACTGAGGTCCATCCTCTCAACACCTATTGCTGCTTTATCAACTAAATTTATGTAACACTCTAAATCCTTTGTTATCATTTCAACAGTCTTCACAGTAACTCCACTAGGACTAGATTCCATCATAGTCCTAGATTCCACCATTTCCTTTGCTGATCCATAAAAAGCAACCCCTCGTCTATTTAGGTTTTATCATGAGATTGCTGCATTTCAGTCACATTTCCAAGCTCCAGTTCTGATTCTAGTTCTCTTGCTGTTTCCATCATATCTGCAGTTACTTCCTCCACTCAAGTCTCAAACCCTCAAAGTCATCCAGGAGGCTAGGAATCAACTTCTTCCAAACTCCTATTCATGCACATATTTTGATTTCTTCCCATGAATCATGAATGTTCTTAGTGGCATCTACAATGACAAATCCTTTCCAGAAGGTTTTCAATTGACTTTACCCCGATCCATCAGAGAAATCAGTCTTACAAAATGTATTTCTTAAATAATAAGACTTGAAAGTCAAATGATTTTTTTTGTGTGTGGGGCTTGAACTAATGGCCCTGAGATCAAGACCTGAGCTGAGATCAAGAGCTAGAGGCTTAACTGACTGAACCACCCAGGCACCCCTAAATTGACTCTTTGATCCATGGGTTGCAAAGTGGATGTTGTATTAGCCAGGCATAAAAACAATAATAATCTTGCTGTACATCTCTAGTAGAGCTCCTGGGTGACCAGCTGCATTGCCAATGAGCAGAGGTATTTGTAATTTTTTTTTTCCCCTTGGGCAACAGGTTTCAAGAGTGGGCTTAAAATACTTAGTAAACTGTGTTGTAAACAGATATGCTATCATCCAACCTCTATTATTGCATTTATAGAGCTCAGGCAGCGTCTTCTTAGCATAATTCCTAAGAACCCTAGGATTTTCAGAATAGTAAATGAGCACTGGCTTCAGCTTCAAGTCACCAGATGCATTAGCCCCAGAGAGTCAGCCTGTCCTTTGAAGCTTTGAAGCCAGGCATTGACTTTTCCTTTAGTATGAAAGTCCCAGAAAGCATCTTCTTCCAATAGAAGATGTTTGTCTACATTGAAAATCTGTTGTTTAGTGTAGCCACCTTCATTAACGATCTCAGCTAGAGCTTCTGGAATGCTTGCTGCACCTTCTACACCAACACTTGTTGTTTTACCTTGCACTTTAATGTTATGGAAACAGCTTCACCCTCATGAACCACCTTTGCTAGCATCAGACTTCTTTTCTGCAGCTTCCTCACCTCTCTCAGCCTTCCCAGAACTGAAGAGAGTTAGGACCTTGGTCTGGACTGGGCTTTGGCTTAAGCAAATGTTATGGCTGTGCTGATCTTCTATCCAGACCACTAAAGGTTTCTCCATATCTGTAATAAAGCAGTTTCACTTTCTTATCATTCATATGTTCACTGGACTAGCACTTTTAATTTCTTTCAAGAACTTTTCCTTTACATTCACAACTTGGCTGTTTGTTGCAAGGCATTTCTAGTTTTTGATTTAAAATGAGAGATGTGTGACTCTACATTTCATCTGTCCATTTCACTTAGAGATCATTGTAGGGTTATTAATTGGCTTATTTTCAATATTGTATCTCAGGGGATAGGGAGGCCTGAGGAGAAGGAGAGAGATGGGGAATGGCTGTTGGTGGAGCAGCTGGAACACACACAGTATTTATGGACTAAGTTCATCATCTTACACGGGCCTTGTTTGTGGTGCCCCAAAACAATTAATATAGTAACATCAAAGATCACTGAGCCCAGATAACCATAACATGTATAATAATAATGAAAACTGGAACTATTGTGAGGATTCCTTTTTTTTTTTTTTTAAGATTTTATTTATTTATTTGTCAGAGAGAGTGAGCACAGGCAGACAGAGTGGCAGGCAGAGGCAGAGAGAGAGGCAGGCAATCCCAGGGCGCTGGGATCATGATCTGAGCCAAAGGCAGCCGCTTAACCAACTGAGCCACCCAGGCATCCCTATTGTGAGGATTTCTAAAATGTAACACAGAGACACAAAGTGAGCAAATGTTGTTGGAAAAATGGTGCTGACAGATTTCTTTGATGCAAGGTTGCCACAAACCTTCAAGCTGTAAAAAACAAACAAACAAACAAACAAAACCAGTCTCTGTGAAGCACGGTAAAGCCAAGTATAGTAAAATGGTAAAATGAAGAATGCCTGCGTATGTATGCATACACACAAACACATCATTATCAGTCTGTGAATTTAAATATATTTAATCTGGTCAGTTGGTTTGGTCAGTTGAATTATCCCTATTAAAGGTCAAATGATCTCATCTTTGGCCTGTGGGACCCTCTACACATAGGTTCCTGAGTCCATCTGATGTGACTCTAGCAGTTTTCAATGACTTCCTCTTTCATCCTTTATATTTTCTGCCTGAGAAATAGAATCGGTTATATTCCCAAGAATTCTTAGTGTCTTATAGTGGGAAATGGTATTCTAAAAACCACAATCTTGACTCTTAATATGCTCAGTGTTACTGGTTTGATCAAAGTTTGAGATCTTTTTCAGGACCAGCAAGGACACACACACACACATACACACACACACACAAATGCACACACACATTATGTAAAATAAAGGTATATGCTATTATAACATACCTAACTACAGTTGACCCTTGAATAGCATGCATCTGAACTGCATGGGTCCCCTTATACACATATTTTTTTGACACAATACTGTTAAACATATTTTCTCTTCCTTGTGATTTTCTTAACATTTTCTTTCCTCTGGCTTATTTAATTATAAGAATATGGTCTATAATACATATGACATACAAAATATATATGAATTAACTATTTATATTCTTAGTAAGACTTCTAGTCAACAGAATAAATAGTCAAGTTTTGGGAGTCAGAAGTTAAACACCAATTTTTGACCGTGCAGGGGGTCAGAACACCTTCGTTGTTCAGGGTTCAACTGTATATATGGTTGTATATATATATTCAACTGTATAATTAATATATATTGTAATTATAATTATTATAATTATAATATATAAGATATATATGTTGTTGTTAAATTTAAAATATATCTTGAATTCATATAATTCTTCTATTTAAAACATAAGGCTACAGGATTTTACTCTGCCTTTATATCTTACATCTGTACCTCCTTTCTTCTACATTAACAATCACATTCCTAAGGAAAATTAAAATATTTTGTATGTACTCCCCAATCTCTGCCTCATTTATTTGTGGTTTATCATATATGCTGTCTAAGCACAAAGCTACTTCACTGCAACATGGAAACATTTAGAAAAATTCTGATTTTGTTATTCTTTCATGTCTTGCATCATTTCCTTAATCCCTTTTGCCTCATTATTAAATAAAATGTTACACTTCCAATCTGTCTGTGGACAAGTATTTCTGGCCTGTGTGATTATTAATTATTTTGCTCTTTATTATCTTTTTTCTTATGATAATTTGGTATGGCATTTGATTTCAAAATAATTTTCTATTAAGCATTTTTATGCAAATTTGTTGGCCTGAACTTTTTTTGGCGGGGGGGGACCTGAACTTTTGAAGGAAGCATGACTCAGAGTATGGTTTCTAATGTCACAAAGTTTGGTCATTCATTCCATGTATACTATGTTCAAAAATATGGCAGTTCACTATGGGCTATCCTAGCTCTGTTCCCTCCCTACTTAGATCTAGACCTTCTCTATCCTTTTCTCTACTCTGTCTGTCCTCAATTTTGATTTCATGCCTGAATGGTAGCTTCTCCTCAGTTTGAGGTCCTATCCTAGATGGGAACCTTGGAAGGTAACTTTGGATAACCCATGGGAGCTCACACTGCTCTGAGACTTTCTGTTCTTTATATTGACTCTGGGTTTTTTTAGATTATTTATTTATTTATTTGACAGACAGAGATCACAAGTAGGCAGAGAAGCAGGGAGAGAGAGAGAGGAGGAAGCAGGCTCCCTGCTGAGCAGAGAGCCCAATGCGGGGCTCGATCCGAGGACCCTGGGATCGTGACCTGAGCCGAAGGCAGAGCCTTTAACCTACTGAGCCACCCAGGCGCCCCTTTATATTGACTCTTAATGCAGAAGACAAAACCCTGTCAGTGTCAGCTGCTGTTCACAGGTTGGTCCTCCTATGTGCCAGCTGGTTCTTTGGGATTTCTCTATTCTCAGGGATTTCATGATCATCAGACACTGTTTCCTTCTACCCCATCATCACCCCAATGTCCTATGGCTATTGATGGCTATCTTCACCCATGTATATTTTGGAATGTATGGGATATCTTTTGCCTGGTTTTGTCATAAATGCTGTCAGGGGTTTTGGTTTTGTTATTTATTGGCACAATCTGTTTTTATGTGGGGCTTTAGAGAGCTTCAAAAATGATGCCACTTTGGTCACCATCTCTCCAGAATTCCACTCATTGTTTTCTGAAAAAACCAAACTTGTTTGGAAAGAACACGTGCATATGCATAAATGATTACTTAGAAATAATGAGGAAAGCTAAATCTCTTCAGAGACCCATATTACAAATTTCTTTGTCCAAGATTTTAGAAAAAATAGTTGTAATTTTAAAAAATCTCCAGAAAGATAATAATTACTTAAATTTCTATGATTTCATAAGTATAATATGATCTCCTCCAAGATAATTCAATCAATGATATCCAAAGGACTGCTCTATATATTGACACATCTGGAAACTATTCATCACAAGAGTGACCACATTTTCTTCAATATGAAAAGAAATTATAGGATAGTTTCAGAATAACCTTTTCAGGTTCTTCCAGTCACAAAATTCTGCTCTGAATAAAAGAGTTTTTTCCACATTGGTCATCCTCTCGTGTTTCCTAAATGCCTTAGAGGTTTTTATTTGTTTGTGTGCTTGTTAATTTACTAGTCTTAGCATATAATGGTTTCATTAAGTGAACTTTGAATCCAGTTCCACATTCAACAGTTATTTGCATACTTTCAGCAAATCTGACAGAAAGAAAAATGTTGGTATACAAATGGAGATGACTTACTTCAACCAAGTATCAACTTACACTTTCGTAAAGCAGAGATTATAAAAAACTGATAAAATAGTCATGGCACTTCTGATCAGAAACTATTAAATAATGGGCATGATGCTTCTGTAAAATATTAAGTACTTGCTAGTAATTTCTGTGAATAGTACTATCCCTCTTAATAATGAAATTTCATGTCTCTTATGTTTACACCAAACTGTTTTTGAAAGACAACTTTTCATATATATAAGTTGTCATTTCTTCTATGGTGCCTACTGATTCAAAACAGAACATTTTTAATTCACCTGTTTCTAAGAATGTGTCTTTAGGTTTCTATGGGAACTTCTGTAAGGAATTCAGGAAGCTTTAGAAATGTCAAAGTTACCGCAGCATAGGGATATGAGGACATTTTGTATTTTGCCAATGTCATCATAAGAAGTCAACAGTCAGAGCTGTAACTGCAATTTTAAGTAGAATTCTTTTACCATGCTTTACTGTGAAATCTCACAGTACTGCCTACTACTTTCTATTTTCTGCAGGAGTGTAAATACAGGTCAAATGACTTTCTTTGACATATGTTCAGTTCTATTCCATCCCTCTTACATTCTGTGCCTGTTTGCCTTGTCTAATCAGTGATCCACACACGCTCCACCTCTTTGTACATCTCAGGAAAGACCTTTCTTCCAGCTGCTGTGCAAATATTGCCAAGTTGTTCTAATGTAAAGTCAGATTCCATAAGAAGACTTTCTGGGTAAGTTATCACACAGTTTCAGGACAGAGAAGTGAAGGAAAAAGCCATTAAGGGGTAAGGATTTGAGCAATGAGGATACAAGACCTTAAGGCCTGTGCATACTTTTATTCGAAGAGTTAGACAGTGTTTTTTCCTCTGCAGCTCTGTCAGAGTGAACTGTTCAAAGGAAACACCTTTCTGGTTTGGTTTTGCATGGCAGCTCAAAATGGCACAAAGCACCGCCCCCTTCTTTTAAGCTAGGGTTCATCAACTCCTGAAAAAGGAACCTAATGGATGGTTTGTCCCTCAGTGTGCCTCCAATAAAATTAAATTCCCCAATTGGAACTGTTAGGAGTTTGTTAACAGTAAAACTTGAGAGCAGGATAAAGCTAACCCCCTACTGGGCCACTCCCTTTACTTTTCTTGGATGAGGAGTGTAGGTTGGATTATCTCACATAAGCAGACCATTGGAGTAAAAGTAATCTTGTTTTATACATTACCCACAAGCTTTGAAATGAATTATTTCCCATCTATTAATAAAGATTTATTATGAGAGAAAAAAAGAAGTTGATACGAGTTTTTAAAACATTAAGATCACCATTTCAGGATATTATTGCAAGTATTTAAACAGTTTATCACTAATTGGAATTTCATGGAGCAAATGTTGTTATGCTATTTCAATAAAAAGTGTGAGAGATCACAGGAAGTTTCTTCAGTTTTAACCAGTTTGATACCACCATTTTCCCTATCAGAATCGCTTTAAATTCTCTTATAAACCAGTTAGGCTTTCAATATAAAAATTCTTTATATCGAGCAATGAAATGAAATTCTGTAAGATATATATTCCTTTATTTTCTTTTTTGAAATCTGAAACACAGAATGTGCCTCACCTAGGAGCCAGAATGCTTTTCAACTGAGGTTAAAGCAAGCTACTGTGCCAGCTCATCTACTGTTGGTCAGGATCAACCCACATACATTTGTGCACCAGGAATAAATTTCTTGCATCACCTCTAGGAGCTGACCTTGCAAATTTTCATTTTGGGCAACCTTTGTGGTTTATATTACGAATCTGTCTCTAATCATTACTTCATTCCTCCAGAACAAAATGCTATTATGCAGCTTTTATTCACCATATCACCTTTGTGTCTGCATCACACAAGCTTAGATAAGATCTCCCTTAAGAAAATTCTGTAGTGCTCAGTTTCCCACAAAAACAAAACAAAACAAAAAAATAAAACAAAAACCAAAAAGCATCCTCAAGTAGCTCAGTAGACAAAAGCTAATAGTTAATGCAGATTTAAATTGCCTAAATGGCTTTATTACTTGAAAGTGTGCTTTAAATCCTTAAGGCAATTTAAACCACTGGTGATGAAACCTCTAGTCAACCTGAAATGTAACAATTTTGTAGCAGCATGCTGAATAACACTCATTTATTAGACTTGGGAGAGACCTTTACTACTATCTAAGGCAAAAGCCTAACTTTTATGATAGAGGAAAGTGAGTCTCTGAGATGTGAATGAAGATCACACAGGAAGACAGATTCAGAGCCCAAATCTGTATGTGCTGATCCAACACTGCCAATACCCAGAGACCATCAACTGAAGTTTTAAGAGAAGAAAGGAACTCTTGGGTCAGTGAGAAAACCTTGATTTGAGTCCTAGCTTTTCCACTTTCTAGCTGTGTAATTGGAGTCAAGGTTTAGCTTTCTCATACATGGTGTTATATAATTATAAATCAATCAATCAATAAATCTATATATAAAGCTTAGATTAGATTGTCCTAACTTTACCTGAACAAGAAGCTCACACATAGTCATTGATCCAAAGATTCTACTCCTCTCTTTAGAATTTTTTTTGGAGAGTCCATAGCAAAGATTCAAACCTTCTTTTTCTTTCCTGCCATATTTTTATTCCTTTGAACATATCTCTTCTTATATTTTGTGTACAATCATAGAGTCAGACTTCTACATTTCTCATATCATTTGAGATTGTCTCATTGAAGCCCTGAAATGACCAGAACCAGTCTCCATTTTCCGAAGAAATCAATAAAACCATGAGTGAAAGTCCTGCTGGTCTTTAGAGAAGCTGTTGCAATTTTGACCTCTGAAGGTTGACTTTCACCCTCAGACAGAATTTGTTTTGCCTTAGCAAAAGTTAAATTGTTTTAAATGATTCCATTTTTGTAAAGCTTCAATAATTTTATTTTTAATTACTTTATTAAATTTTAAAGTTTTATTTTCTACCTTCTAATTCTATACAGTTCAATGGCTTTTAATACAGTCATAGATTCAGGGAAATTTCACCACAACTGAATCTAGAATATGGTCACTACCCCCCAAAAATCCTCATACCCCTTAGCCATCACCCCCAATATCTCCATTCACCTAGCCCTGGGCTACCACTGTTATATCTTCTGTTCTTACAGATTTTCTATTCTGGGTATTTTATATAAATGGCATTATACAATAGATGGTCTTCTGTGACTGGTTCTTTTCATAAAGCATAATGTTTTTAAGGTTCACCTATGTTTTAACATATGTTGGTAAGCACTCCTTTTCATTTAAATTTATACTTAATTTTTCATACTTTTAAACCTTGTACCATTTCCCCCCAATTTTTCCTGTGAATAGACACCCATGCATTCACACACGCATTCACACACACACACACACACACAAACACACACACACATTTCAATTTTTCAATTGTAAAAGACAACTTTTTAGCTGATTTAATGCAGTTATAAAATTAAACAACCAATCTTTAATGTTCTTTCATGTATTTCTAGGAAATAAGTAGAGGTCAGGGGAATATAAATATTTTACTACAAATAACAAGTGGTGCTGGTAACAGAATGAGACAATTCTACATAAATATATATCTGCAAAGTGGAATGGAAGCAGTGGGTGCCACCGACTTCAGTTCTGTATGGATCCTTGTAATCCGAATGAATTGTATAGAGGGTTTGATTTGAGAAGCAGGAAGAGACTGTGCTCTTCAGTACATTCATGGGCATCTCCCTGCATTAAATCACAGGATGCCTTCTTTCTGACGTCTCATATCCAGCCGAACATTTTCAGTATGTCACAGTAAAAGCAAACCACTTGCACAAAATAGCTTTGATGTTGTGGAGGATTAGAGAGATTTTTTTAATGGCTATTTAAGCCACTCCTAAGTAATTACTAACTAATACCTAGTTTTATTTGACTTAGTTCAAAAGGCTGAAAGGCTGTTGGCAAAATAAATGAAGAACTGATAAGCCACCATGTAAAGCCAAGGTTTTTTTTTTTTTCTCTTTCTCTAGAAACTGGAAACTGGTTTGAGGGTACAGATTCAAACAGAACAAAACACAAAATTTTATATCACCACAGATATTTCAGACCAACTAATATTTTTAAATAAATTATAAAAGAACAAGCAAAATTAACATAGTTGCAGGACAAAAATTTTGTCTTTGTTATTTTACTTATTTATTTATTTTTAAAGATTTTACTTATTTATTTGACAGAGATCACAAGCAGGCAGAGAGGCAGGCAGAGAGAGAGAGGAAGGGAAGCAGGCTCCCCGCCGAGCAGAGAGCCTGATACGGGGCTCGGTCCCAGGACCCTGGGATCATGACCTGAGCCGAAGGCAGCGGTTTTAACCCACTGAGCCACCCAGGTGCCCCCCCCTTGCCTTTGTTATTTTAAATTGAATGAATAAGCAAAGAAAAATATTAGTTCATATCTCTGGGGTCATGTTGCAAAGCATCATCTTTCAAGTATACATTACATAATTTGAAGTCTGGCCACTTTTTGCTTCCCACAGATATCTGAGGCACAAAGCCTTCTGGGCGTGTCAATATGACATCCACCTTACAGCGGGAGCTTTCCTTTCACTGCACTCCTCTCCTACCCCGATATTACTGTAGCAAACACTGGAGAGCTTGGATGTAGTCCATGTTTTACTGTCCTTGTGATACGAGAAAAATCCATTCTCCTGGTGGACTTTTGCTAGTGAACTAGGAAGATCTTTCATGTGGAAAGTTCAGCCAGTGGAAAGCGCAGCTCTGGTAAAGGGACCATGCGGGTTTCATATGAAGTTATTTACATAAAACCCAGGAAGGCTAACTACTTGTCAACCACATATAATAGAGGATTCTGAAACTAAAGATTGATTTTTTGATCCAGTCCTTAGATATAGAAAATGGGAAAACATTTTATGCGCCAGCGACTTGTCAATAGTCAAATGTCAACTTAATGAGTTAGGTGCCATTTCCCCCTTTATACAGATGTGAACAATCATATTTAAAGTACTGGCCCACAGCTACACAGATCATAAGAGGTAAAGGCATATTTGAACTCTGTGATTTCAAAACAAGCCAAATTATCGTGCTGTACTGTCTCTTGAGCTACAAAAGGAAAAGACCCTATGGATTCAACCTGGTTTCTTCCCAACTCCAACTCAATACTAAGCTTAAATTTAACTATATCTAATTAGACTTAAACTTAATAGTTTCTTCCTTACACATACATATGAAGATCTTATAATCCAACCAATACAAATTTTAAATCCTTTACCCTGTTTTCAGATAAAGAATCAAACCATAAATGGCATAGACTTTTGACCATCTACTCCAACTTCTTCTTTAGGCATAAAATATATAACCCAGAGTGAGGTTGCTTCAGGCCTAGGGATAAAGCCAAATTAGTCTAAACCAAGTATTCCTCTGGCAATTATTATTGATTGGTGAAAGTGTTGGGGGGAGGATAATGTTTCCTACATTGACTCAGTCAGACTGCAGGCAATGAAATGCTGTTGAAAATCATCTTGCAACCATGAGAAGAACCAGTCTTGGAATGAGGTCAGAGCTGACAACAGCAGAACAACCTAGATCCTTGATGGGATCACTCAACCATTGTTGACACCTTGCCTAGAATTTGCCTTCCCTCTGAAACCCATGTGGTTTTTGTTGTTTGTTTTTGGTTTTTTTTTCTTTTGGATAGAGTAACTTGCTCTATTGTTAGGTCAATTTCAAGTCAATATGCTTTGGTACATGCAGCCTTAGACATTCTATGTGATCCATGATACGTAATCGAGTATCATATTGGCCAAACCATTTTTTTTTCATTTTTGGATTCTTAAAGAATATTTGGAACACACTACACAAAATTTAGCTGAGCAAGGAAACAGCCAAACTATCAAACAAACAAATTCCAAGTTTCTGATTCTCTTGGGAGGAATAAGGAAATAAAGACCTCAAAATAAAAGGGAATTGGTGACTCACAATCAGTACATAAAAAATGGCTCAGGGTGGCCCTCAATGGAATCATCCACCTGAGGTAATATCTCCCATGTAAAATATAAAACTGAAATTATTTAAGATGCCATAATACTTTTTAGAATTAGATGTTAGCTAAATGCCCTTGCCAAATTCTGGCTTGGGTATTCACAGTCAGTCTACCAGCAGTCATGTTTTCCTTGGAAAGTGACAGCATGTTGTGGACAGAAAAGTATTTTCTACAGACATTTTTCTATTTAAATCAAGTCTGTTGAATTGTGCAAAGCTACAAGCCAATGTGTTTCCACCCATGAATGATAAACCCAACAAAAAAGAAAGGAGACATGGGGGAAGTGTAGCACAGTGTCACCTCTGCAAGGTTTTAATTACAAGCAAATGTATCAACCACCATAGAAGAGAGGAAATACAAATGTCTCTGTTCCTCACCCAAGCCTCCAAGCCTCTTCTCCTTCTTGGAAACCTAGTATACTACCTGGCATCTAAGAGGGGATCGATAATATCAGACTACAGGCTCTGCAACAGTAAGGAACAGATGTGAGTTACTCACTGATATCCCAGAGATCAAAGTGATTGACACTTCTTGATCCTAACAAGTATAAGCTAAATATACAGGGCACTTATACCTGAGAAGTACATAATGTTTATGAAATACACATATAATTGATGGCCATGCTGTCCACATCTACAAATGTGCTTGGTTGCTCTGACTGAATTTATTAAGCATTAACTTAATTTTTATCAGCTTTCAGGACCAATTTGTTTTATTAAACATACTAAGGAATCAAATGGAATAGTATTTGAAATAGTTCTGTGATTTACTAGAATGACTGGTATGACTCTACGTATGACACTTCACCTTCCTGAACCTAACATTCAGCCTATATTAAATAGTGTGTGTCGGGGGATATACTTAGATAATGCTGAAACAGTCAGTATCCAGTACAGGAAAGAGGATAGAGGCATATTGGCATATCTTTTGTTTATCACATCTTTAAAAAAATATGGAACATAATTCACATGCCACAAAACTCACCCTTTTAAGGTATACAAACAAATAACAAAAACAAGAAAAAGAGAAAAAGAAATAGCCTCATAAATACAGAGAATAAACTGGAATTGCCAAAAGGGAGGGGACTGGGGGCTGGGTGAAATGGGTGAAAGAAATTAAGAGATACAAACCTCTAGTTTTAAATGACCAAGTCATAGGGATGAAAAGCAAAGCATAGGAAATGTAGTCAATAATATTGTAATGCAATTATATTATATACAATTCTTGAATTATATTGAACACTTCAATTATAAAACTTTTTAATTGAATTAATGTATAATTCAGTGGGCTTTAGCATTTTCACAAGATCCTGCAAACATCATCACTATCTAATTCCAGGACATTCTCATTACCCCACAAATTCAATTTGGTTCCCCCCTACTCACTAGCAGTCACTCCTCACATTGTCTCCCAGCCTCTGGCAAACACTAATCTACGTTCTTTCTCTACGGATTTTCATACTTTCTGGACATTTCATATGAAGGGAATCCACAATCTATGGCCTTTTGTGTATGGCTTCTTTACGTAGCATATTTTCAAGGTTCATCCGTGTTGTAGCTTGAATCAATACTTCATTTTTATGGCAGAATACTGTTCCATTGTTTGTATATACCACATTTCTCTCTTCATTTATCTGTTAATGAACATGTGAATTGTTTCCACTTTTTGGCTATTGTGAATAATGCTACTATAAGCATTTGTATACAAGTATTTGTACAGATATATATTTTTATCTCTCTTAAGTATATAAATAGGGTCATGTGGAAACCCTAATTTATCTTTATTGAGAAACTAATAAACTCTTTCCCAAATCATTTGCCTCATTTTACATTCCTACCAGCAATGTATGAGGGTCTGATTTCCCCACAACCTCATCCATACTTACTCACATTTTCTGTCTTTCTTATGACAGCTATCTTAGTGGGTTAAAAATTGTATCTCAGTGTGGTTTTGATTTAGGTTGTTTACATTTTACTAATGACTAGTGATTCTGAGAATTTCATCATATAATTATTGGTCATTTGCACTTCTTTGAAGGAATACCTATTCAAAAGCTTTATACATTTTTTTCTTATGGGGATATTTGCCTTTTAACTATTAGGTTGTGAGAGTTCTTTATATATTCTGGATACTAGATCTTTATCATATATATTACTTGCAAATATTTTCCTTCACTCTGTAGGGTGTCTCTTCAATTTATTGAGTATTCTTTGAAACTCAAAAGTTTTCACTTTCAAAATTTTTTTTCATTTCTGATGAGGTTTATTTAATTTATTTTTTTTCTTATGTTTCTCATGCTTTTGGTGTTATATCTGAAAAACATTGCCTAATCCAAGGTCATGATGATTTATACCCCTGTTTTCTTTTAAGTGTTTTGTAATCTTAACTCTTATTTAGATCATTTTGAGTTAATTTTTGTCAATGTTGTGTGAGAGAGGTCTAACTTCATCCTTTCCCATGTGGCTATCCAGTTGTCCCAGCACCATTTGATGAAAAGATGAGTTATATTGCAAATGTTCTTGAAATCAGTTGGACATATGTATGAGTTTATCTCTATATTCATTATTCTATCAACTGATCTATATGCCTAACCTACAGCAGTACCACACTGTTTTGGTTATTGTAGCTTTGTAGTAAATTTTTAAAAATTAGAAACAGTGAGTCATCCAAATTTGTTTTTCTTTTTCCAAACTGTTTGGGCTATACTGGGCCCCCTGCAACTTTCATGATTTTAGAATCAGTCTTAATTTTTACAGAAAGAAATTGGGATTTTGATAGAACCTACATTAAATCTATAGATATTTCTGGGGAGCATTTCTATCTTAATGAACGTAGATTTTTCAACCCATAAGCATGGGATGTCTTTCTGTTCAATTAGGTCTTATTTCAGTGACATTTTTTTTAAAGTATGCAAGTCTTACACTTCCTTTGTTAAATTTATTGGTGTTTTATTCTTTTCAATTTGATATAAATATTATTTTCTTAATTTCATTCTTAGATTGCTTATTGCTAGTGTATAAAATATAACAGATTTCAGTATATACACCATCTATCTCACAAACTTATTTATTGGCTCTAATAGCTTTGGTTTGATTACTAATGATTTTCTATGTAATGTTATTTAAAAGTGTGCCTAATTTTCATATATTTGTGAATTTTTTAGATTTCCTTCTGTTGATTTCAGATTTCACTATGGTTAAAGAACACACCTGGTGTGATTTCAATTCTTTTAAACTTATTCAGACTTTTTTACTGATCTAATATATGATCTACTTTGGGAGATATTTCATACACACTTGGAAAGCATGTGTATTGTTTCAAGGCATATATTCTACAGATTCTTTTTTCTCTATTAATTTTACAGTGTTCTTTAAGCCTTATATTTCTTTGCTGATCTTCTCCCTTTTTTCTCTGTCCATTACGAAAAGGGAAGTAGTGAAGTCTCTAATTATTATTGTTGAATTGTATATTTATTCCTTCAGTTTCATTAGTTTTTGTTTCATATATTATGGGCCTCTCTTTGTTAGCTGCATATGTGCTGATAGTTGTTATATCAACAATTATCTGATGGACTCTTTCATAAACTAAAGTGTCTTCCTTTGCCTTTAGCAACAATTTTTTGTCTTTTATTTTATCTGATGCTAATATAGATTATTACAAGTAATATTTGTTATAATGATTGATATCATCATTATTGACCATATTTATGTTAATTAGCTAATATAGTTGATATTATTAGAGGATTACTATTTACTATAATAATTAATTGATAATTACCAGTTAATAATATGATAGTAATATAAATTAATGTCAGATAGCAATATATTGTTGCCACCACCCCAATCATTTTAAAAAATGTCTCTGATTCACCAATTCATTGACAGGTACAAAAACTAGCTTCTACATACTAATACAGCTATATTTTCCAGATCCTTGGATGTTTTATTGCCTTCTCTGTACCCAAGGGTTAATAAAACCCTACACAAGTGATGATCTCTAAGATTCTTCTTTAAAAGAAACAAGCTTGTTTAGATTGGAAATAAAGAATATAATCTTAGCCTAGGAGAATTTATGTTTGTTTATCATGTATTTCATAGTCAGATGAAGGCAAGAGGAAAAGAAGCTTGAAGCTATATTTTACATACTAAAACCAACCTTTAAAAAAGTAAAAAGGGGAGGAGAAGTCAAGATGGTGGAGGAGTAGCGGGCTGAGATGACATCAGGTAGCAAGAGTCCAGCTAGATAGTTATCAAACCATTCCAAATCCAATAGGAAATCAAAGAGAAGAAGAGCAGCAATTCTAGAAACAGAAAATCGACCACTTTCTGAAAGTTAGGACATGCGGAGAAGTGAATCTGGAGTGATGGGAAGATAAGACTGCGGGGAGAGGGGCCAGCTCCCAGGAAGCAGAGGAGGAACAGAGCACAAAATCAGAACTTTTAGAAGTATGTTCTACTGAGGGACATTGATCCAGATGCTAAGTGGGGGTGGAACCTTGCAGGGACAGCGTGGTCTCAGGTCCCATGGGGTCACAGAAAGATCAGGGGTGTCTGAGTGTAGCAGAGCTTGCAGATATCAGAGCGTGCAAGCCGGCTACAGAGATGGAGCAGAGGAGTGAGCGCTCCGCTGGGGGTTACCTTAAACTGTGATCTGTGGCACAGTTGGGGCACTTCTCTTGGAGCAGGGACCCCACAGGTGGCAGTTCCAGGGAGACACCCCTGGAAAAGGGGAAGGGATCTGTTGGGTTTGGGGAATGCAAATGGGGCTGTGTGCCAGAGAAAGAAGCACTCAGTCACAGGCCAGGTGAGCTCAGAGCAAAGCTAGAGACCAGGGAGACAGGAGTGATTGAGCACTTTCCTCCCAGGGCACACTGACGAATAGGACCCCAAGCTATCGGCTCCTCTGGGATGGAGATTTGGAGGCTGCCATTTTCACTACTGTCCTCCAGAGCTTTACGGAAAGTGTTTGGGGAACAAAACCTCCTGAGACTTAACCGGAGCAAATTAC
Organism: Taxidea taxus jeffersonii; assembly: GCA_003697995.1. Taxonomy (NCBI): domain Eukaryota; kingdom Metazoa; phylum Chordata; class Mammalia; order Carnivora; family Mustelidae; genus Taxidea; species Taxidea taxus. The sequence goes on from ML099206.1 coordinate 35,750, forward strand.
TTGGCCTGGCACATGGCAAGGGTGGAGCAATTCTGCCTCAGAAAAAGACACTTGAGAATCACTACAACAGGCACCTCTCCCCAGAATATCAGCAAGAACATCCAGCCAAAACCAAGCTCACTGATCAAAGAGAACAGCATAATTCCAGAGGAAGGGAAAGCAAAGTATTGGATTCATGGCTTTCTCCCCATGATTCCTTAGTCTTGCAAAGTTAATTAAATTTTTTTAATTTTATTTTTTATTCTAATTTTTTTAACTTTTACTCTTTCTGCTTTTAATGTTTTTCTTAACTAGTTTATCTTAACAATATCTTTTTTAAAAGACAATCTTTTTAAACGTTTATTATTATAGCTGTATTTTTTTTTAAGATTTTATTTATTTATTTGATAGACAGAAATCACAAGTAGGCAGAGAGGCGGAGAGAGAGGAGGAAGCAGGCTGTCCGCAGAGCAGAGAGCCCGATGCGGGACTCGATCCCACGACCCTGGGATCATGACCTGAGCCGAAGGCAGCGGCTTTAACCCACTGAGCCACTCAGGTGCCCCTATTATAGCTGTATTTTACCCTCAATGGTATTTAACTTTATCTTTTGTATACACATAGGATTTTTTCTTCAAAAACTTTTGGGATACAACTTCTTCTAATAGATCAAAATGTACCATAAATCTAGCACGGGGTTTATTCTAGTCTCCAAGCTGAGCAAATTCTCTCCATGTTCTTTTTCTTTATTTCCCAACCAACTTATCAACTCCTTTTTTATTTTTTTTTAATTTTCATCTTTACAGTCATATTCCATCCCTTCATTGTGTTTACCCTTATATACATATATATTTTTTTTCTTTCTTTAGTTAAAATTCTGGGAGGTAGTTTCTTCTAAGAGATCAAAATACTCCCAAAATCAGGTGGGTGGCTCTGTTCTATTCACCAGTGTAATATATATTTTTTTAATTTTTATTTTCATTCTTTTTTTTTTTTTTAATTTTTTTAACTTCTTTTTAGCCCCTTTCTTCTCCCCATGATTTAGGGTCTCTTCTGATTTGGTTAATTCACATTTTTCTGGGGTCATTGCCACCATTTTATTTTATTTTAATTTAACAGACTTTTTTTTAAAAAATATTATTTATTTATTTATTTGACAGAGAGATCACAAGTAGGCAGAGAGGCAGGCAGAAAGAGGAAGGGAAGCAGGCTTTCCACTGAGCAGAGAGCCTGATGTGGGGCTTGATCCCAGGACCCTGGGACCATGACCTGAGCTGAAGGCACAGGCTTTAACCCCCTGAGCCACCCAGGTCCACCATTGCCACCCTTTTAGTATTCTATTCCCTCGTTCATATATTCTTATCTGGATAAAATGACAGGGTGGAAAAACTCACCACAAAAAATAATAATAATAATAATAATAAAAAAACAAGTGGCAGGACTGAATGCTAGAGACCTAATCAATACGAACATAGGTAATATGTCAGATCTAGAGTTCAGAATGACGATTCTCAAGGTGCTAGCCAGGCTCGAAAAAGGCATGGAAGATATCAGAGAAACCCTGTCTGGAGAAATAAAAGTCCTTTCTGGAGAAATAAAAGAATTAAAATCTAAAAAAGCTGAAATTTAAAAAGCTATTAATGAGGTACAAAAGAAAATGGAGGCTCTAACTGCTAGGATAAATGAGGCAGAAGAGATAATTAGTGATATAGACAACCAAATGATGGAGAATAAAGAAGCTGAGCAAAAGAAAGACAAACAACTACTAGACCATGAGGGGAGAATTCGAGAGAAAAGTGATACCATAAGGTGAAACAATATTAGAATAATTGGGATTCCAGAAGAAGAAGAAAGAGAGAAGGTGGCAGAAAGTATACTGGAGATAATTATTATAAAGAATTTCCCTAATATGGCAAAGGGAATAAGCATCAAAATCCAGGAGGCACAGAGAAACCCCTCAAAATCATCAAGAATAGGTCCACACCCTGTCATCTAATAGTAAAACTTACAAGTCTTAGTGACAAAGAGAAAATCCTGAAAGCAGCCCTGAGACAAGAAGTCTGTAACATAAAATGGTTAAAATATTAGATTGGCAGCGACTTATCCACAGAGACCTAGCAGGCAGAAAGAACTGGCATGATATATTCAGAGCACTAAATGAGAAAAACATGCAGCCAATAATACTATATCCAGCTAGGTTATCATTGAAAATAGAAGGAAAGATAAAAAACTTCCAGGACAAACAAAAACTGAAAGAATTTGTAAACACCAAAACAAGCTCTACAGGAAATATTGAAAGGGGTCCTCTAAGCAAAGAGAGACCCTAAAAGTATTAGATCAGAAAGGAACAGAGACAATATACGGTAACAATCACCTTACAGGCAATACAATGGCACTAAATTCATATCTCTCAATAGTTACCCTGAACATAAATGGGCTAAATGCCCCAATCAAAAGACACAGGGTTTCAGATGGATAAAAAAACAAAACCCATCCATATGCTGCCTACAAGAAACTCATTTTAGACCTGAAGACACCTCCAGATTGAAAGTGAGGGTGTAGGGATGCCTGGGTGGCTCAGTTGGTTAAGCAGCTGCCTTCGGCTCAGGTCATGATCCCAGCGTCCTGGGATCGAGTCCCACATCAGGCTCCTTGCTCGGCAGGGAGCCTTCTTCTCCCTCTGCCTCTGCCTGCCTCTCTGTCTGCCTGTGCTCGCTCTCTCTCTCTCTCTCTAACTAATAAATAAATAAAATCTTAAAAAAAAAAAAGTGAGGGGTAGAAAACAATTTACCATGCTAATGGACATCAGAAGAAAGCTGGGGTGGCAATCCTTATGTCAGATCAATTAGATTTTAAGCCAAAGACTATACTAAGAGATGAGGAAGGACACTACATCATACTCAAAGGGTCTGTCCAACAAGAAGTTCTAACAATTTTAAATATCTATGCCCCTAACATAGGAGCAGCCAACTACATAAACCAATTAATAACAAAATCAAAGAAACACATTGACAATAATACAATAATAGTAGGAGACTTTAACACACCCCTCACTGAAATGGAGAGATCATCCAAGCAAAAGATCAACAAGGAAATAAATGACACACTGGACCAGATGGACATGACAGATATATTCAGAGCATTCCATCTCAAAGCAAAATAATACACATTCTTCTCTAGTGCGCATGGTACATTCTCCAGAAAAGATCACATTCTGGGTCAAAAATCAGATCTCAACCAGTATCAAAAGATTGGGATCATTCCCTGCATATTTTCAGACCACAATGCTCTGAAGCTAGAACTCAATCACAAGAGGAAATTTGGAAAGAACCCAAATACATGGAGGCTACAGAATGAACGGGTCAACCAGGAAATTAAAGAAGAATTTAAAAAATTCATGGAAACAAATGATAAGGAAAACACAACTGTTCAAAATCTGTGGGACACAGCAAAGGCAGTCCTGAGAGGAAAATATATAGCAATACAAGACTTTCTCAAGAAACAAGAAAGTTCTCAAATACACAACCTACCCTCATACCGAAATGAACTGGAGAAAGAATAACAAGAAAAAAGCCTAAACCCAGCAGGAGAAGAGAAATCATAAACATCAGAGCAGAAATCAATGAAATAGAAATCAAAAAACAGTAGGACAAATTAACAAAACTAGGAGCTTGTTCTTTGAAAGATTTAATAAGAGTGATAAAACCCTGGCCAGACTTATCAAAAAGAAAAGAGAAAGGACCCAAATAAATAAAATCATGAGTGAAAGAGGAGAGATCACAACCAACACCAAAGAAATACAATTATGAGAACATATTATGAGCAACTATACGCCAGCAAATTTGACAATCTGCAAGAAATGGATGCATTCCTAGAGACCTATAAACTACCACAACTGAATGAGGAAGAAATAGAAAACCTGAACAGACCCATAACCAGTAAGGAGATTGAATCAGTCATCAAAAATCTCCCAACAAACAAGAGCCCAGGGCCAGACCGCTTCCCAGGGGAGTTCTACCAAGTATTTAAAGGAGAATTAATTGCTATTCTCCTGAAACTGTTAGAAAAAATGGAAATGGAAGGAAAATTCCCAATCTCATTTTATGAGGCCAGCATTACATTGATCCCCAAACCAGACAAAGACCCCATCAAAAAAGAGAATTACAGACCAATATCCTTGATGAACACAGATGCAAAAATTCTCATCAAAATACTAGCCAATAGGATCCAACAGTACATTAAAAGGATTATTCACTTCAACCAAGTGGGATTTATTCCAGGGCAGCAAGGTTGGTTCAACATCTGCAAATCAATCAATGTGATACAGCACATTAATAAAAGAAAGAACAAGAACCATATGATATTCTCAATAGATGCTGAAAAAGCATTTGACAAAGTACAGCATCCTTTCCTGATCAAAACTCTTCAATGTGTAGGGATACAGGGTACATACCTCAATATCATCAAAGCTATCTATGAAAAACAATATCATCCTCAATGGAGAAAAACTGAGAACTTTTCCTCTAAGGCCAGGAACATGGCAGGAATGTCCATTATCACCACTGCTATTCAACACAGTACTAGAAGTCCTAGCCCCAGCAATCAGACAACAGAAAGAAACTAAAGGCATCCAAATCGGCAAAGAGGAAGTCAAACTATCACTCTTTGCAGATGATATATTTTATGTGGAAATCCCAAAAGACCCCACCCCCAAACTACTAGAACTCATACAGGAATTCAGTAAAGTGTCAGGATATACAATCAATGCACAGAAATCAGTGCATTTCTATACACCAACAGCAAGACAGAAGAAAGAGAAATTAATGAGTCATTCCCATTTACAATTGCACCCCAAACCATAAGATACCTAGGAATAAGCCTAATCAAAGAGGCAAAGAATCTATACTCAGAAAACTATAAAGTATCATGAAAGAAATCGAGGAAGACACAAAGAAATGGAAAAATGTTCCATGCTTATGGATTGGAAGAACAAATATTGTGAAAATGTCTATGCTACCTAAAGCAATCTACACATTTAATGCAATCCCTATCAAAATCCCATCCATTTTTTTTTTCAAAGAAATGGAACAAATAATTCTAAAATTTATAGGGAACCAGAAAAGACCTCGAATAGCCAGAGGAATGTTGAAAAAGAAAGCCAAAGCTGGTGGCATCACAATTCCAGACTTCAAGCTCTATTTCAAAGCTGTCACCATCAAAACAGTATGGTACTGGCACACAAACAGACACATAGATCAGTGAAACAGAATAGAAAGCCCAGAAATAAACCCTCAAGTTTATGGTCAACTAATCTTCGACAAAGCAGGAAAGAATGTCCAGTGGAAAAAGACAGCCTCTTCAACAAATAGTGTTGGGAAAATTGGACAGCCACATGCAGAAAAATGAAACTGGACCATTTCCTTACACCACACACAAAAATAGACTCCAAATGGATGAAGGACCTCAATGTGAGAAAGGAATCCATCAAAATCCTTGAGGAGAAAAAAGACAGCAAAGTCTTCAACTCCAGCTGCAGCATCTTCTTCCTAGAAACATCACCAAAGGCAAGGGACCAAGGGCAAAAATGAACTATTGGGACTTCATCAAGATCAAAAGCTTTTGCACAGCAAAAGAAACACTCAACAAAACCAAAAGTCTACTGACAGAATGAGAGAAGATATTTGAAAATGACATATCAGATAAAGGGCTAGTATCCAAAATCTATAAAGAACTTATCAAACTCAAAACCCAAAAAAAACAAATAATCCAGTCAAAAAATGGGCAGAGGACATGAACAGACATTTCTGCAAAGAAGACATTCAGATGGCCAACAGACACATGAAAAAGTGCTCCATATCACTTGGCATCAGGGAAATACAAACCAAAACCAGAATGAGATACCATCTCACACCAGTCAGATGGCTAAAATTAACAAGTCAGGAAATGACAGGTGCTGGCGAGGATGCGGAGAAAGGGGAACCCTCCTACACTGTTGGTGGGAATGCAAGCTGGTGCAGCCACTCTGGAAAACAGCATGGAGGTTCCCCAAAAAGTTGAAAATAGAGCTACCCTATGACCCAGCAATTGCACTACTGGGTATTAACCCTTAAGATACAAATGCAGTGCCCCAAAGGGGCACATGCACCCAAATGTTTATAGCAGTAATGTCCACAACAGCCAAACTATGGAAAGAATCTAGATGTCCATCAACAGATGAATGGATAAAGAAAATGTGGTGTGTGTGTATACATACACACACACACACACACACACACACACACAATGGAATACTGTGCAGCCATCAAAAGAAATGAAATCTTGCCTTTTGCAACAATGTGGATGGAACTAGAGGGTATTATACTGAGCGAAATAAGTCAATCAGAGAAAGACAATTATCATATAATCTCCCTGATATGAGGAAGTCGAGAGGCAAAGTGGGGGGCTTTGAGGGTAGGGAATGAAAAAATGAAAAAAGCTGGGATTGGGAGGGAGACAAAACATAAGAAATTCTTAATCTCACAAAACAAACTGAGGGTTGCTGGGAGGAGGCGGGGAGCAAGAGGGTGGCTGGGTTGTGGACATTGGGGAAGGTATGTGGTATAGTGAGTGCTATGAAGTGTGCAAACCTAGTGATTCACAGACTTGTATCCCTGGGACTAATAATACATTATATGTTAATAAAAAATAAACTTTTTTTTAAAAAGTACAGTATAAAGAATCTGACAGTCTAGGATCAGGAATCTGAGCAATATCACTTGGAGAATAAAGGAAAGCATATGCTGTATTCTGGGGAATATTCAGACACTATGTTGTTGAGGTTTTGTATGTGTGGGGCTATACACGTGCCTGTTTTCCTAACATGCAGACTTTAAGAATCACTGCTTCTAGGGGCACCTGGGTGGCTCAGTGGGCTGAAGCCTCTGCCTTCAGCTCAGGTCACCATCCCAGGGTCCTGGGATCAAACCCTGCATCGAGCTCTTTGCTCAGCAGGGAGCCTGCTTCCTCCTGCCTCCTCTCTGCCTACTTGTGATCTCTCTGTCAAATAAATAAATAAAATTTTTTTTAAAAATCACTGCTTCTAAAATATGACAGGCTCACCCACAGTACTATACTGAACCTTTACTCATTTAATCTTTGCAATAACCAATAAAATTTAATGTTATTATGGGTGAGTGAACTGAGGTTCCATATATTCAAGTAACTTAATCAAAGATCCACATCTTTAATAGATAGAACTATTTGGATCCAAGTCTAGCTCAATGTTCTCACAGAGCTTGCAGGGCTCAAGAAGAAATTCTAAAAAGCAAACACAACTCTTCCTTTTGAATATGCTAGATTTCAATTGATTTGAAAATTGTAAAGAACCTACTATTTGTATGGCAGCCATATTAGAACAATGAAAAGGCAGTTTACAATTCAGTTAGAAAGGCAGATATTAAACAAGTCATTATACAAATGATGATAATAAGCATTATGTAGGAAAAATGAGACATAATTGAAAGACCATAACAGGACCTGATTTAGATTGCGGGATTAGTGAATGATGTGTTGATCATGTTGAAGGGTGAGTAGGAGGGCACAGCACTGACAGAGGACATCAGGCTGGAAGAAATTTCTGATAGGTAAGAAACAGAGAGGAAGTCAGAATAAATAAAGCACCACGAGTGACAGGGAGAGCAGATCAAAAAGAAGTTGAAGAAAGAGAAGAAACAGAAGAGCAGGGATAATGCTGGGATTTACTGGCTATGATAGCAATGTTTACTTTCCTAAGAAAATTAGAAAAACTTTAAAGGACCTTAAGCAAGATAGTAACATAACAAGGTATGCACTTCTAAAATATTACCTTGAATGGGACCTTCCTGGAATTATTTTGCAATTTTTTGTGAGTCTATAATTATTTCAAAATAAGTCTCCTTTCTTTTTTTCTCTCTCTCATTCTTCCTCCCTCCTTCCCTCCCTTTCTTTCTTTTTTTTTCCCTTTCTTCCTTTCCCTTCCCCTTTCTCCCCTTCCCTTTCTTTTCCTTTCCTTTTTTAATGAGATACAAAAGAACAGAAAATAGGGGCGCATGGGTGGCTCAGTGGTTAAAGCCTCTGCCTTCGGCTTGGGTCATGATCTCAGGGTCCTGGGATCGAGCCCCGCATCAGGCTCTCTGCTCAGCAGGGAGCCTGCTTCCCCCTCTCTCTCTGCCTGCCTCTCTGCCTACTTGTGGTAAGTCTGTCAAATAAATAAATAAAATCTTAAAAAAAAAAAAAAAGAACAGAAAACATATCTCTTTCTTATGGAGGCATAATACTCCATTGTATATATGGACCGTTTCTTCTTTACCCATTTCTCTGTTGAAGGGCATCTTGGCTCTTTACACAGTTTGGTGACTATGGTCATTGCTGCTATGAACATCGGGGTACAGATAGCCATTCTTTTTACTACTTTTGTATCAACATGGAGGGGAATGAAGGAGATTATGCTGAGTGAAATAAGTCAAGCAGAGAGAGTCAATTATCATACGGTTTCACTTACTTGTGGAGCATAAGGAATAACATGGAGGACATTAGGAAAAGGAAAGGAAAAGTGAATTGGGGGAAATTGGAGGGGGAAACAAAGCATGAGAGACTGTGGACTCTGAGGAACAAACAGGGTTTTGGAGGGGAGAGGGGTGGGGGTTAGGTGAGCCTGGTGGTGGGCATTAAGGAGGGCACATATTGCATGGAGCACTGGGTGTGGTGCATAAACAATGAATCTTGGAACACTGAAAAAATAAAATTAAATTTAAAAAAAAAGAAAATATTCCTCTTACTGAACTGTGAAAAATGAATGGGGGATGGGAATATAAAGTGGAACCAGGGGAAGCAGTTAAGGGGTTTATCACTGTGGTCCCAGACAGGGATAATGGTGGCTTAGTGAAGGTGTTAGAAGCAGAGGTGGAAAGAAGCAGGTATAATTGAGATATCTGCCAGAAGTAGAACCTTTGTGAGAAGGATTAATGTGAAGGATCTATCAAAAGGGAATTCCATACATTTGCATGAATATTTAATTGTACCATTTCTTGAGATGAAGAAACTAGAAGAGAAAGAGTATCATTGGAGGACAACTAGAAAATAGACTAAAGATGCTGAATGTTTGAAATGTCTCTAAGACATCCATGTTAAGTAGACAACTAGACATACGGGTTTCAAACTCAGAAGATGTAAACTTGTACGTCTTTAAGATGTAGGTGGTATTTAAAGTCATGGTTTATGTGAACTCACGAAGGGTAAAAGAGTGGGAAAAGAGGCACAAAGCCAATTTCTAAGGAACAATGTTGTGTAAAGATCAGATAGATCAGGAAAGGCCATCAAAGGACACTGAAAAACTTTGGCTAGTGAAGGGTTTTATATTCTAGGACAAAAGATGCATTAGCCAAGATCAACACCAGCCATCAGTTATGGTTAAGTTACCATGTTTTCCAAATGAACTTAAAACACCTAAAAGGACTGTAAGCTTTACCAGTGGGTGTGAAAGACCCATCAGAAAGAGTTTTCACAGTGGACAAAGTGGAGCTTTTCATCAGCTTCTGGCTTTGGCACACATTCCTCATAAGCTCGGAATCACCAGTCCAACTTCCCCTTAACTGCTAGAATCCTTTCCATTCCTGAGGCATCTCTGGATAGCTGAGACTGTTAGAAAACTCTTCCTCATACTCAACTAAAATCTGTCATCCTGTAGCTTCCATTTACCATCCTAGTTTTATTCTTTAGGGCCACACAAAACTGGATTCTCTTTGTAACAAGACAGTGCTTCAAGTATCTATCAAAACTTTTGTGTCCCCCACGACTTTTCCCCAGGCAAAATGTCACTGGTACCTTGTTTCATTCCTCATAGGACACAATATGAGTCAAGGATATCATGCTCTAACTTATAAAACAAATACCTGTTATGAGAGAAAGCTAACCCTATTAATAAGCTGAGTCACATGATTCAAACTATCTGTTATAAGGATCAGACTTGTTTAGAAGTTTGATCAGAAACAGGTAATAATAACTTTAATGTTAATAAAATCCCACTTGATTTAAAATGTGAAGCTGGCTTGATATACTAGTATTTTGCTATAGAAGGGGCATAAATAGATAAGCATAAACAGAAAAGCATTTGAAAGATATATTAATAATATTTCATCCCTAGAATACACACATAAACACACACATCCTTATGTAAAGCAGAACTAAAAACATTACATATATACACATATCATTAAATAACTTCATTTTTTTTTTTAATGAAGACGTCCTTTTCAAACAATGCCTCAAATTCGGTGGGGTGAATTATCTTTGGCTCCTCTTAGTATTCCTGATCTCTGGTTTCACTAATTTGGCATAAAGATAAATGTTCAAGTTGAAGTTACAATGTCTGTAATTGCATTCCAACATCCCCTTGCAATTTGGCTTAAAAATGGTGTGAAGTAGTTCCTTTATATCATATTTAAGTCAATAAATATTTTGAACTGTATGCTATTTTTCAGATCCTGTGAATGGTACTGGAAAAACACATTTGTTCTTCCATTTACACTGTTTTATTTTTAGTTTCAAAGCAGGCATTATTGTTCTCATTTTACAGTTGAGGGAACTGGAGTTCAGGGATGTAGAGTTCAAAATCCAATCAGCCTTTGTCATGCAAAAGATGCTAGCCTCAGCTCTGGAAATCTACTTTTCAGGGTGCAATGTTAGATATTAGGTGGTTAAAAACAATGGCTTAGAAATCTAAGTATTCTGTTTTTGAATTAAAGATCTATCACTTGGGGACTCTAAGGTCTTTGTCGGTTTACTTAAAGTCTCTGTGCCTCAGTGCCCTCATGTGTTAAACAGGAACACTAATATCCATGTCTTCATTTACAATGAGGATATAATGAAATGTATATAATGGACTCTCAGATATTAAATTCTGTCACATAATAAGTATAAAATAAATGGCAACTAAAAAGAATAAAAATGAAAAGGAAAAGTTTTCTGTTTCTACTAAGGAGTCAGTTGTGTGTGCAAATAACATAGCAAAAGAATTTACCATTGATTTCCTCTTTCAGAAACAATTACCTTGGACAAAACCTTGTGTCCTCTCTAATCCCAAGTCAAATGCTCTACCTTTTCATGTTTTTTACCTTAAAATATTTATGAGTCCCACTATGTTGGGAGGCTTCATATAAATTCACCTAAACTCTTAAGTTTTCCTCTATAAATAGTGCATAGCTCAATGAACATAACTTCTTCTGACACATAAAGTAGGTAGGTCATGTTGAAGTGATGTTCACCTCATTCCCTGATTTTTACAATAAAATGCTAAGATGCCCAAATGGAAAGTGAAAAATGCCATCTTGCTGTTTGTTTGGTATTCCTTGTTTTTACCAAGGAATCAATCAAGTGACCAAACCTGTGGCTACTTGATGCTCTCTGCATTCATCCAAATAAAGTGTTGGGAGAAATAACATTTAAACTGCATACTTGCAGTCCTTTAAACAAAGCAAAACAAAACAAAAAATCTCGTTTTTCAAGTTACAACCAATGTCCTTGACATTATTTTAAATATATCCTGTCTAAATCTGTTGAGTTGTGGTCCTGTATATGTAACAGGGCATTTTTTGGCAGGCACAACCAGAGACGGCTACAGCAAACCACATCCATTATCCCCCCTTGGACTCCTCAGATTTTTAAATCTATTCATATCCATGAGAGACTTTTTCTTTTTTTGAACGAGGGAAGAGGTAAGTTTTAGTCAGGCTTAGGGCAGGAAGGAGAACAGAAGTAAATAGTTGAGTAAGCTTAAGTTCCATGAAGGCAAGGTACTGGAAAAATGCACTTGTTCTTCTCTTTTTAAAGGGCATATATTTGACATACATTATGTTCACTTCTATCTCCAGCACCCCAGACAGTGCCTGCTTGCCCCTGTAAGTGCTCAAATTATGTATCTGTTGAGTGTAAGGTCCTTGACTGTGAAGCCATAAAACAGGGGAGTTAGAGAGACAGGGGAGTTAAGGGAACATTTAAAAGGAATGTTGGGTTTGAACAATCCCTTTACCTCTAACTAGAACCCATCACTTTTCTGCTATCCATAAACTTGAGCTTAGGGACCCTCTGGAGATGGCATTCCTAGTGGAAATGTTGGTATTCTCATAGGGGCCAGTGAGTGCAAGTGATGTGTTCTCTCTAAAAGACTTGGCAACATCAGGGCACCTGGGTGGCTCGGTTGGTTGAGCATCCATCTCTTGATTTTTCATAATCTTAGGATGGGTTCAAACCCTATCTTGGGCTCCATACTAAGCAAGAGGTCTGTTTGGGCTTCACTCTCTCCCTCACCCTGCTGCACCACCCACATCTAAAATAAGTAAATAAATCTCAATAAAAGATAAGATAAAACAGAGTCAAGATGGAGGAGAAGTAGCAGGCTGAGACGACATCAGGCAGCAGGAGATCAGCTAGATAGCTTATCAAACCATTCCAAACACCTACGAATCCAAAAGGAGATCAAAGAGAAGAAGAGTAACAATTCTAGAAACAGAAAATCAAACACTTTCTGAAAGGTAGGACCAGTGGAGAAGTGAATCCAATGCGATGGGAAGATAGGCCACGGGGGTAGGGGCTGGCTCCCGACAAGCGGCGGAGCAACAAAGCACAAAATCAGGACTTTTAAGTCTGTTCCATGGAGGGAATCGCTACAGAGGCTAAACTGGGGTGAAGAACTCACGGGGACAGCATGGTCTCAGATCCCACGGGGTCACAGAAGGATCAGGGGTGTCTGAGTGTCACAGAGCTCACAGATATTAGAGTGAGAAAGCCGACTGCAGAGACAGAGCCGAGGAGTGAGCTCTCAACTTGGGGTTACCTTGAACCATTAATCCGTGACACGGGCCGGTGCTCTGTGCATGGGGTCCCCACAAGATCCAGGGAGACTCTGACCTGGGAGAGCCCAGGGATCTGTGGGGTTCGGAGACTCCAGATGGGGCTCTGTGCCAGAAACAGAGACGCTTGGTCACAGGCTGGGTGACCTCGGAACGCAGCCAGAGGCCAGTGAGATGGGAGTGATTGCACGCAATTTTCTCCAAGCGCGGCTGGAGGCTGGGGAGACCAGAGTGATTAGGCACTTTTCTCTGAAGGCGCACTGAAGAGTGGGGCTCCGAGCTCTCGGCTACTCCAGGCCGGAGACTGGGAGGCTGCCATTTTCATTCCCATCCTCTGGAACTCTACAGAAAGCATTCAGGGAACAAAAGCTCCTGAAAGCAAACCCCAGCAGATTACTTAGCCCGGCCCCTGGTAAGGGCAGTGCAATTCCGCCTGGGGCAGAGACACGTGAAAATCACTTCAACAGTCCCCTCCCCCAGAAGATCAACAAGAAATCCAGCCAAGACCAAGTTCACTTAACAAGGAGAAAAAAGGAGCAGAGAGCAAAGCATGGAATTCATGGCTTTCTCCCCATGAATCTTTAGCCCTTCAAAGTAAATTAATTTTTTTAAATTTTTTTTCTCTTCTACTAATTTTTTTTAACTTTTACCCTTTCCACTTTTAACGTTTTTTAACTAGTTTATCTTAATAACTTTGTTAAAAAAAATCTTTTTTGAACCTTTATTATTATAGTCATACTTTATCCTTCACTGTATCTAACGTTATTCTTTGTATACACATAGGGTTTTTTTTTTCTTCTTAAAAATTTGAGGTACAACTTCTTCTAATAGATCAAAATACACCCCAAATCTAGTACCGGGCTTGATCTAGTCTCCAGCCCAAGGAAGTTCTCTCCACTTTATTTTTTATTTTATTTATTTTTTTTATTTAAGCTTTATTTAAACATATAATGTAACCCCACCACCCTCTCCCAACCCCTCTTCCCCCCACCCCCCTCAGTTTGTTTTATGACATTAAGAGTCTCTTTTGGTTTGTCTCCCTCCTGATCCCATCTTGCTTCATTTATTCTTTTCCTACCCCCTTAACACCCACCCCCATTGCATCTCCACTTCCTCATATCAGGGAGATCATGTGATAGTTGCCTTTCTCCAGTTGACTTATTTTGCTAAGCATAATACGCTCTAGTTCCATCCATGTCGTCGCAAATGGCAAGATTTCATTTCTTTTGATGGCTGCATAGTATTCCATTGTATATATATACCACCTCTTCTTTATCCATTCATCTGTTGATGGACATCTAGGTTCTTTCCATAACTTGGCTATTGTGGAAATTGCTTCTATAAACATTCGGGTACACGTGCCCCTTTGGATCACTACGTTTGTATCTTTAGGGTAAATACCCAGTAGTGCAATTGCTGCGTCATAAGGTAGCTCTATTTTCAATTTTTTGAGGAACCTCCATGCTGTTTTCCAGAGTGGTTGCACCAGCTTGCATTCCCACCAATAGTGTAGGAGGGTTCCCCTTTCTCCACATCCTCACCAGCATCTGTCATTTCCTGACTTGTTCATTTTAGCCATTCTGACTGGTTTGAGGTGGTATCACATTGTGGTTTTGATTTGTATTTCCCTGATGCCCAGTGATGTGGAGCACTTTCTCATGTGTCTGTTGGCCATCTGGATGTCTTCTTTGCAGAAATGTCTGTTCATGTCCTGTGCCCATTTCTTGATTGGATTGTTTGTTCTTTGGGTGTTGAGTTTGCTAAGCTCTTTGTAGATTTTGGATACTAGCCCTTTACCTGATATGTCGTTTGCAAATATCTTTTCCCACTCTGTCAGTTGTCTTTTGGTTTTGTTGACTGTTTCCTTTGCTGTGCAAAAGCTTTGGATCTTGATGAAGTCCCAATAGTTCATTTTTTCCCTTGCTTCCCTTGCCTTTGGCGTTGTTCCTAGGAGGAAGTTGCTGCGGCTGAGGTCGAAGAGGTTGCTGCCTGTGTTCTCCTCAAGGATTTTGATGGATTCCTTTCTCACGTTGAGGTCCTTCATCCATTTTGAGTCTATTTTCATGTGTGGTGTAAGGAAATGGTTCAATTTCATTTTTCCGCATGCGGCTGTCCAATTTTCCCAACACCATTTGTTGAAGAGGCTCTCTTTTTTCCATTGGATGTTCTTTCCTGCTTTGTCGAAGATTAGTTGACCTAGAGTTGAGGGTCTATTTCTGAGCTCTCTATTCTGTTCCATTGATCTATGTGTTTGTTTTTGTGCCAGTACCATACTGTCTTGATGATGACAGCATTGTAGTAGAGCTTGAAGTCTGGAATTGTGATACCACCAACTTTGGCTTTCTTTTTCAATATTCCTTTGGCTATTCAAGGTCTTTTCTGGTCCATATAAATTTTAGGATTATTTGTTCCATTTCTTTGAAAAAATTGGATGGGATTTTGATAGGCATTGCATGAAATGTGTAGATAGCTATAGGTAGCATAGACATTTTCACAATATTTATTCTTCCAATCCATGAGCATGGAACATTTTTCCATTTCTTCTGTCTTCCTCAATTTCTTTAATGAGTACTTTATAGTTCTCTATGTATAGATTCTTTGCCTCTTTGGTTAGGTTTATTCCTAGGTATCTTATGGTTTTGGGTGTAATTGTAAATGGGATTGACTCCTTAATTTCTCTTTCTTCTGTCTTGTTGTTGGTATAAAGAAATGCAACGATTTCTGTGCATTGATTTTATATCCTGACACTTTACTGAATTCCTGTACAAGCTCTAGCAGTTTTGGAGTGGAGCCTTTTGGGTTTTCCACGTATAGTTTCATATCATCTGCAAAGAGCGATAGTTTGACTTCTTCTTTGCCGATTTGGATGTCTTTAATTTGTTTTTGTTGTCTGATTGCTGAGGCTAGGACTTCTAGTACTATGTTGA
>RCUC01118547.1:0-26954 GCA_003697995.1 Taxidea taxus jeffersonii
CCCCCCCCCCCCCCCCCCCCACTTATGCTCTCTATCAAATAAATAAATAAAATCTTAAAAAAAAATAAAAGAACCTTCTTAGGAGACAGGCCAGGTTGGGTAAAGGTCTTACTTCAGTTTGCATCGAGGGGCGCTCTCTGCCTGATTGTCACACTCTTGCTTTTGTTGGTGTTTATACAGGAGGAGCCAAGAGCCCTGCCTCCTCAAGATTACCTTTAAGGTTCTTGTTTTATTTCCAGATAAAGCATGTGATTGCCACTAAGCTTGGGAGAAACCTGAGGC
Source organism: Taxidea taxus jeffersonii (assembly GCA_003697995.1). Lineage (NCBI taxonomy): Eukaryota > Metazoa > Chordata > Mammalia > Carnivora > Mustelidae > Taxidea > Taxidea taxus. The sequence continues at coordinate 283 of RCUC01118547.1, forward strand.
TATGGAAATGCGTTAATTTAATCCATAACCACATTTGTAAAAGTCAGCTGGTTGAATGTGTCCAATGTAAATGAATTCACTGGCTTTAGGATAACTTACCTGTGACTGGGTATTAGACGTGTTCTCTCATTAGCCCAAAAGCCACAGACCCTCGGGTTCCAGCTTTCTCCCTGCAACCTCTTTGAGATAAAGGGTGTCTTCAGTAGACTGAAATACAAACATAACACAAAGCCTCATTCTTAGCACCAATAAAGAGCCAGGCATTCTTCCTGACATTGAGGATACAGCAATGAACATGTGGGAAAAATTTCCTGCTTCTGTGGACCAGAATGGGTTCTCTCGATGATTCCAGGTCTGACGCTGTTTCTGCGACAGCGTGCAAAGTTGAAGATTCATTCTACTGTTTTGCAAATACTTGTCAGAGTACACTATGCTTAGATCTCCTCCACATTATTTATTCACTCATTTAACAAATATTTACTGAGTGGCTTCTATTACCATACTCTCTATGCTAAGTGCTGGGCATCCTGATATGAATTAGTTCTTTTTTTTTTTTTTTTTTTTTAAGATTCCGTTCATTTATCTGACAGAGAGAAAGAGAGAGAGTGCGCAAACAGGGTGAGCAAGAGAGGAAGAAGCAGGCTCTCTGCTGAGCAGGGACCTTGATGTGACCATGCGGGGCTTGATCCTAGGACACCGGGATCATGACCGGAGCCAAAGACAGATGCTTAGCCCACTGAGCCACCCAAGCGCCCCTGATTTGGTTCGTTTTCAAGGTGCTTACAGACCTATGGGAACTTAGACTTGTAAACAAATTTCAAAGCAGCATAAGAAATACAACAGCAGGAGAGGAACGAGATACAGATGCACTACAAAAAGCAACAGACTAACTCCCTCTGCATGATATCCAAGCTTGGATCTGAAAGGTTAATAGAAGCTTCCCAGGCAGATGAAGGATGGTGAGAATGGGAATGGCATAGAGAAAGGGGCAGAGACAAGAGAACACGCATATCCGGAGAACTGTGTGCTGTTTGGAACCAAAGGAGTCTGAAGGACAAAGTAGGTAAGAGGCAGGAAATTGATAGAATCTTTATCTAATGGCCTCTGCTTTCTTTGTGAGTTAAGAGAGGCAGCATTGAAGAAGGCAGAGGCTGGGGATGAAGTTTGAAAGGAGGTAAAAGAGGTGCTGAATTGCTTATAAAATAGAAAGGATTGGTGGGAAATCCCCCCAGGCCCATTAACAGGAGACTGTCTTGCTAGATTACAGTTCACCCAAGTGACTGGACTACCAAGGGGCGGGGGTGGGTGGGGTGGGGGGTGGGGACTGGTGAGGGGTGGGGGGGGTTATGTACTGATGTGTACTGATAGGAAAAGATCTACAAGATAAATCATTTAGTGAATAAAAAGCAAGAGGCAGAACCCTGTGTACTAATTTAACTTTCCTGTAAAAGGCAGTGCGGGGAAACTTACCAATATGTCTTTATATGCATAAAATATCTCTGGAAGAACGCATAAGAAAGCAATAGCTTTGGTCACCCACAGGGGAGAGGCTGGAAGGCAAGGGTGCAGGGTGGCGGGTGGGGGCAGGGGGACACTTTGCCCTGTATGCTTTTGAATTCTGAATCTCAGTAATGGATTATTAATTCAAAAATAAATTAAAAGTGAGATCTCCAAACTATTTTTAGAAAATAAAGAAGAATAATTTCTGAGGGCCATGGAAGATAAAACTAAATTTGGGCCTCATGGGTGTGTCCCTCTGGAAACTTAGGCTTAGGCCTAACTTGGGGGACTGCAAAGGGAAATGATCATTTTCATTCTGGTTTCTATTCGGGAAAGGTGAGTTGGTTAAGTGTTGGGAATCAGAGCTTGAAAAGGATCTACAGAAAACCCTAACAAGGTTGCCAGCCTGGGCTCCTGTACTCAAGGTCTCCAAGCACAGCTCCTTCAGCAGACTAGCAACACTGTGTTACTTAACATCAAAGCAGCACCCCAAAAGGATTCCAATTCCTTTATCACACCCCTTAGTTAAAAACCCTATAAGTACAAAGTGAGTTAAAACAGAACTCTGACCTTCAGGAGCTGGGAAGTTAAAAGGACACTATTTATTATTTAATACATAAACAAATAATGTACAAGACTGACTTTTGCGTGTGGATTGCCAAATCACGTCATTTTACAGACATACACTTTTACAAAAGGATTTATTTATTTATTTGAGAGAGAGAGAGAGAGCTAACACATGAGTGGGGGGGAAGGGCAGAGAGAGAGGGAGGATAGGCAGACTCCCTGCTGAGCACAGAGCCAAGTGGGGCTCAACCTCAAGATCCAGAGATCATGACCTGTGCTGAAATCAAGAGTCAGACACTCTACTGATTGAGCCGCCCAGGGGTCCCTTACAGACACAGCCTTTTGTGTCTAACCAAATTATGAAGAAATGTCCTGGTTATTCAGCCACAAGCCTGTGAAGCACTGTTTTTGTGCCAGAAGATGTCAGGCAATAGTGATACAAGGATGGCCAAACCATAGTCCTTGGGGTCTGGGACCACAAGAGGTAGTGAAGGAGAGAGACAGAATGACCCCTTTAGAATAAAATGTGGTATGTTCTGCCAGAGAGGCCTGAACAGAGTTCTGTGGGAGCCCAGAAGAAGGAGTGAGTGACACTGCCTGGAAGGAGTTAGGAACGGCTTCCTTGAGGATAAAAGAGGCAACCGAAGTCCTAAATGTACTGAAGTCGAGGGGGAATGATAAGGACATTTCAGGTGAAGAGAAAACAGTGGGCTGAGGAGGCAAAGCTTAGAACAACATGGTGTGCTCTTAGGACATGAAGCAGAGTGGATCTGAGTATGGCGTCAGGTGCTTCTCAGGGAGTGGCAGGCATGAGGGCTGGAAAGGCAGGTTCGAACAGGGTTAGGAAGTGCCTTATGTGCCAGGCTAACAAGTTTAGACTTTGTCATGTCAGTAAAATACCTTGTTCTCAGTTGACATGCTGAGTGGTAGGTATTTTGCCATTAACGTCTAACCCTCTTTCATGCCAGTCATCCTTCTGTTGGCTTCCATATTCCTGTTAGAGGTAGAATAAGGATGTGGAAGATAGTTTTATAAATTTAGTGTTACTTCCCCATTCTTCTTTTTTATTCTTCTTCCACATCTAACCAGTTATCAAAGTCTGTCACTTATTCCGTCATTTTCTTAGGTCAACTATTTAGTAAGTGTTTAGCCATGACAAGTACTGGGCTAAGGGCCTTCTATACATTATCTTGTTCAATCCTCAAAATGGTCCTGTGAAGTCATGTTCTAGTTGGGGCTTTTGAAAGCAAATAGCAGTTAACAGAAAACAAAGTAACTGGAAAGGTGTCAGGCAATTGACAGAATCCATAGTAAGGTAGAGGACGGGGTTCAGTGTGGAACCAAGGGAAGAAGCAGAGCACAAGTTAAAATCATAGCTCAAGGGGCGCCTGGGTGGCTCAGTTGGTTAAGCAACTGCCTTCAGCTCAGGTCATGATCCTGGAGTCCCACATCGGGCTCCCAGCTCCACGGGGAGTCTGCTTCTCCCTCTGACCTTCTCCTCACTCATGCTCTCTCTCACTGTCTCTCTCTCAAATAAATAAATAAAATATTAAAAAAAAACAAATAAAATCATAGCTCAGTAACAGTTTTCAAGGAGGTGCCCCACCATGCATCTAGAGTCTTTCTTCCTTTCTTCCTCCCTTCCTCCTTCCATCTTCTTTCCTTCCTTTCTTTTCCTTTCCCTCCCTTCCTTTCTTTTCCTTTCTCTGTCCTTCCTTTAACATAAGCTCTATGCCCAACATGAAGCTTGAACTCACAACCCTGAAATCAAGAACTGCATACTCTACTGACTCAACCAGCCAGGCGCCCCAGGCCTCTGGAGTCTAATCTGACCACAGAGGGCTCAAAGATCCTCAGACTGGCCACAGTGGTTTGCATCATTATTCCCCAGTACAGAGAGATGAGTGAGCATCAACCAGCCCTGCTCAGAGCACGTGCCTATGACCTGGATGCCAGGGGTTGGCAGAAGAACAGCTTCCCGTGTGTCTCCCCATTTACATTGAGATTCACTCAAATTAGAAAGGACACTGAAATATCGTACAGCAAAAACAACAAGTATCTACAAGTGCATTTTGTAGATGAGGGAATAGACCTAGAGCAGGTAGGTTAGTTACCCCAGTAACACAGCTAGTCAGTGAAGCCAGGATCCCAGCCCAGATCAGTTCGTCTGTAAAGCCCACGCTGTTATGCAATCTACCGCATTGCCTTCTCTAAACCATTCCAGCTCTATTTCACAGCCCACACACCAGTCCAGTCACCCATCACCTCATATGCATTACTGCCTCCTACCTGGGCCCCCTGATTTGTGTTTTCCCATCTTGGTTCATTCTCTCCATAGTTGTTAAGGTAATCATTTTTGAGTACCATCTAGATCATATCAGCCTCTTGTTCAAAAGCCTGTGACTCACCCCTTTGAGAGCCTTTCCTGACTAATATCATTCCACCCTGATCACTCCCTCAGTAATCAGTCAAATAATGCTGCTGCATTGCCACCACAGACATATAATTTATACTACACTATCGTACACTTATTAATAGTCTCTGGCTGTTACATTTACATGTGACTTCACTGAGGTCATACAGCCCGTCTTCTGCTGCTTTTGTGACTCTGATGACAATGTCTCATTGTCTTTGAATCCCAGGGTCCTCCGGAATATTTGCATTACCATCATCAATGTTATTATTGGCAGAGCACTTATCATTTGTGAATTAATTATTAGCTTCCCTGACAATTTCCAACTGCTGCTTACGTCTCCTGGCCACACATTCTCTGCCCTACCAAGAGTATGTGTGTTAAAAACAATTGCTAATAATGATGATCATTTCACTTCCACTTTTGGAAATGTCTAATTCTTGGCTCTACCCCCAGATGCTGTAAGTTGAGGAAAGGTACAATGTGGTATTCTTTTTGTGGAGCTGTGAGGTGAAAGGAAACAGCATCTAGAGTATGCTTTTGCCCTTTTCGGTTAAGAATAATAAAACGATCATAAACATGGAACATCATATGCACTTAGGGACTCTGGTTGGCCAAGTTGCCGGCTTGAGGTTCATACAGGAGAGCTTCTTGCCTGGTACCTGCATTGCCTCCATAGTTAGAGGGCATCATCCTCAACTGATAGTGTCCTGGATCTTCCAAGACCTCGAGATCCCTGTAAATTAGGACCAAGAGGGCCAAGAACCAGAGTGACTCAGGCATTTCACTTTCTAATCCCTTTGTTCCTTGCTTCAGTTACTCTTTTTGAGGATCTGTCTCTGTCTTGAGGTTAGACATCAGAGGAGGTCACACCTACACACAGAGCATATAACTTGGTGATCAACAGTGATCAATCTCCAGTAGAATTAACAAAACTCAGAATTTACTTAAAGGATATTCATATATGTTCTGGTCATTTTATAAATGTCAAGAGTAAGGATAAAAAGATAGGGTTTCTGTACTCAAGGAGTCAACCATCTATTGGGGGAGACAAATGTAATAAACAAATAATTGATGAACACTAAGTAAGGTGATATATTAAGTTTATACTTGGTATAAGAATGACACACAGGGGACGCCTGAGTGGCTCAGTTGGTTGAGCAGCTGCCTTCGGCTCAGGTCATGATCCCAGCGTCCTGGGATCGAGTCTCACATTGGGCTCCTTGCTTAGCAGGGAGCCTGCTTCTTCCTCTGCCTCTGCCTGCCAGTCTGTCTGCCTGTGCTCGCTCGCTCTCTCTCCCTCTCTCTCTGACAAATAAATAAAAATTTTAAAAAAATCTTAAAAAAAAAATGACACACAGAAGGACCTAATCCACTGTTTGGGGTGAGGGATCCTGAAAGACCATACAGAGGGTGAAATGCTTGGCCTGGAATTGAGAGCAGAGTAAGAGTTTGCCAGACAGATGAAGTAGGGAAAGAACATTCACGAAAGAGGGTAGAGAGGTAAACCATGGGATGAAAGGCTTAGAGAATTATATGCAGTTTGGATTCTGAAGATGCTTAGTCTGCATTCATTCTTTCCTTCCCTCCATATTTCCCACCTATGGATTGAGTATAACTGACCTTATTTTCATCTCCAAGGATGGGTCTTGGTTGGCCTTAGCCAGTCAGCATAAACCATTCTTGTTATAGTTGGCTCTCAGAGAAGCATGTCATCCAAACCTAAACAAATCAGCCATGGCATTCCCCAGGGATGTTAGTTCTGGGGTGGAATGTCCAATCAGAGAGAAGTCCAGGATTTTGGCTTGATGGTTGGGGGAAGAGATGCATTCATATGGAAGAGAAAGCATTTAAACCCAAGAGTTGCTGGTTTCTATTTTGTTACCTTACAGAGAGTCAAGCAGAGGGTAAAGATGTCACATACAACTAAGGGAATGGCAGAGAAATGGAGCCAGTGACATGACCAAACTCTGACCAGTTAAGTGGATGCTGGTATTCCCTTCATGGTTTAAAAGATCAAGTAGAATTTCATGTTACTTGCAACTAAAACCATTCTATCCTGATGTGGTGTTACTGCAGGTGAGGTTTGAGGAGGTAGAAAATGGGAAATGGATTGCAGAGGTAGGTGTTGAGCCAGATGAATGAGTATAGTTTCAGTGCTAGAGACATAGAAAGCTCTAGAAGGTTTTAGGCTATGTCAGGGAGTAACATGAGTTTTAGAAAGATTACTCTGGCAGCAATGAGAAGGATGGCTTGGAGAGAGCAAGCCTGGGGGCAGTGAGATCTGTGAGGAAGCTACACCATAGTTCCCCTTTACTCAGCATTCTCCTCAGGGGTGCAGCTTCTAGCTCCTTTTTGCACCAACCTCAAAAAAGAGAATCAGCTTTTTGAAAACACTTAATCTGTGAACATATGATATAGGATATAAATTCTTTAGGATTTCATGCCCTGGAAGTAAAAATATGTTTCAGGAGCCCCCAAAATTCTTCAGGGTTTTAATGTAGGAGAACAAAGTTTGGGTTATACCATTTGGGCTATCATTAATATCTTGTCCTCTTTCTTTTTAGGACTTTCACTGTGCTCTCTATTGCCTCTGAACTCTTTTATTTATTTTGTCAATATAGTCTTTTTTTCCCCCCTTTTGCTTGAGTTTTTTTTGTTTTTGCTCTCTCTCCTCCATTCCCTGAAATAGGCAGTTGAAAAAAAGACTAATGTTTATTTGGCTGGCACAAAAGCCCTTTTCCCATGGTATCTGTTGCTGTTAAGGAAAATTAACCTGATCCTAACTAATTTTACTCAAGGGGAGGTATCTTTGGTAACAAACACTCCTCCTGATCTCTTTGGCCTCCAAGAGTAACTGCCAAGTAAATTGTATTGATAGGAGAACTATGGGTATACACTCTTCCGTGATCCATTTCACCAGAACCTGTTCTGCAAAGACATTAAGATTCAATTAATCTTTCTACTCACTTGTCATTACTGAGCTCCCTCTTCATGCCTTGTACTGTTCTTGTACTGTGCTTGATGATACCAGGAGTGGTTCAACAGGAGAGGAAAGCTGTCTCTGCTTAAAGATGGCTTAAGGTTTAGATTCTGAGGATGGGAAATGCTTTTCTTAAAATCGTGTCAACGAGGCCTAAGCATATACTTTAACAGTTGGCTTACATATAAGATGGCTGCATTGTGTTGATCCTTGAAGCATATAAAAAACTTTAAAAAAGTGTCATCTCATAGCCCAAGAGTTTCAGATACAATTCTGCCAGGACAACAGTGGCAATGCTATAAGTCTGGTCATTAACCATGATCTTCAGTCAAGGTCTTTGAGATAAAGATGATCTCACTCTTTGTTTACAGAATCATTTATTGTCCTCATGTGTGTAATTTTAGGTGGAAAATGGAACCAAAAACAGGCACATGTAGAAAAATGTGGTATCCCCTAAAAGTCGCCACAAAATATAAAACATTCATTCCTTAGTAAAGTAATTGTAGTTATGTATGACCCCTAGAGACTGATTCCTTCCAAACTGATTGCTCATTTTGCCTAGATGGCAATGTATTTCACCCCTCCTTCCATCTCCATATTTTGTAGGAGCAACATTCACTCCTCATAGGCCCCATTTAACTCCTTCATACATTCTATTTAACATTATTTGATGCAGATGAATTAGAACAGAACTGACCACATCCGCAGAACCCTAGCATAGTCCTGACCTTTATTTTTTAAACCAAAATCTTCTCACAGCAAGTCCTCTTCACTACTTTCTCATTGTGTCCAGAGCCAGTGGCTCTCCAATGATACAATCAAGATTTGAGCCAAACTGAGCTCTGTCCTTGACTTTGCAAGGGTTATATCCAGCACCTAGCTTATTACCAGGAACACAGCAGGCACTGATTTTCTGGAATAAAGAATGAAGATAGCATCCATGGAATTGTGAGTAGGTCTGAATTTCCTGAAGCTAAACCAAGGATTCTAACAGATTTAAAACCTATGACTGGTAAACTGAGGAGTTTAGGTTTTCATTTATCCTGTCCTGTCAGTCAACAAACATTTTTTGAGAGCTACTATATTGTGGGAATAGTGGATCCGCTTCTCGACAAAACGAACTTGGGATTCCTCTGCTTTTCTCTTGGTTTTCTAAGGAGCAGACCTAATCGGTCACAGTTCCTGCCTCTCACTTGAGCTCAGTTCAGGGCTTAGTGTATGGGCGGGGTTGGGGGGGGCTGAATGTTATTGGTAAAGACAAAGCAAAGAAGGAACAGAAACAAACTCTCTTCCTCCTTCTCTCTTTTCTTTCACTATTTCACCCCCAAAGCCATTGCCCTAAGGGTAGGTTGCATTCCTACTTCATCCTACACTGCCTTCCCAGTTCCTCTGCAGAAATTCCAGGGGAATTAATTTTCCTCTGAAATACAGACGAACCTAACTGGTGAGAATGCAAAATGGTACAGCTACTTTTAGAAGCCATATTGGCAATTTCTTATAAAAATAAACAGACTCTTACAATATGATCCAGGACTCCAGCTCTTTGGTATTTATCCAAAGGAACTGGAAACTTACGCCCACACAAAGACCAGATGTGGCTATTTATAGCAGTTTTATCTATTACTGCCAAAACTTGGAAGCATCCAAGATGGCCTTCAGTAGGTGAGTGGATAAACAAACTATGATACACACAGACAATGGAATATTACTCAGCACTAAAAACAAATGAGCTATCAAGCCATGAAAAGACATGGGGGAAACTCGAAAGATACTGCTACATGAAAGAAGCCAATCTGAAAAGCCTATACACCAACTCTATGTACTAGCAACCTTCATTCCTCATAGGTCCCGTTTAATTGCTTCATACATTCTATTTAACACTATTCGATGCAGAAGATTTAGAGCAGTGTGATTCCAACTGTATGACATTTTGGAAAAGGCAAAACTATGGGGACAATGAAAAGATCAGTGATTGCCAAGGGTTTGGGGAAGAAGGGATGAACAGGCAAAGCACAGAGGATTTTGAGGGCAGTGAAAATATTCTATATGGTATTATTATCATGGATACGTATCCATGTATCCATGTATATTTGTCTAAATATACATTTAGACAAATGTATAGTCTAAATGCATAGAATGTACATCATCAAGAGTGAACCTTAAAGTAAACTATGGACTTTGGATGGTAAAGATGTATCAATGTAGGTTCATTGATTGTAACAAATGCCCCATTCTGATGAGGGATGTAGATATGCAGGAGATTATGCCTATGTGGGGGCAGGGGTTATATGGGAACTCTCTATATCTTCCAGTCAATTTTACTGTGAACCTAAAAGTGCTCTAAAAATATATCTAAAAATACATAGAAACAGATATATAGAGGAACCTTACTTCATACCTTTGTATACATGAAAACCTATTGTTAACCCAAGCCTGCCCAGGCTAGAGAGAATGGAGAGGAAGATTAAGGGAAAAGTTTGGCAAAGTCTTGTGCTTGCTTCTGGCACAGGTGAGTAGGATAAAAAGCCACAGGCTGTGTTCTATTACTCAATGTACCACACACAAAAAAGACATTGGTCTGATCAGAAGCACTAGATGTTACCAGTGGCAGAGCAAGCAGCCTGACTAGTTCCTCATGCTAGGGAAGAAAAGAGGGAAAAGGAGATGTGCCCCATGGTGGGAGGCCTAGCCCTCTGTACCACTCCTTACTTTTCCTGCACGCTTCCACTGGATTCCAAGGTCTGGGCTTCCCAGAAAAGGGTCGCCTGCTTTAGAATCACCTGAAACTTTATAAATATTCATATTCTCAGATAGAGCTCCCAGAAAACCAAATTTGGTCATTCAGGGATAAGATCCAGGGCTGTGCATTTTCGAAAAGTTCCCAAGGCATTCCTATGTACACCTAGGCTTCAGAGCCACAAAACCTTGCTGCTGAGAGGACTCTTGTGCCTGCTTCCAGAAAGAAAAGGGGTAATTGCATATGAGGCCTTTCTTTTGGATACCAATTATTCACCTGTTGGCTTTATCATATTGGTATTACCATCTGCCTGTTGGGTATATTGTCCCCAGGATCATCCCACCCCAGGAATTAGGGAAAGGTTCAGATTCCAGCCTTTCCATTATGCTCTAATAGAAAGGAGTTCAATTTAGACCTGCCTTTCTTTTTTCTATTCATTCATTTGACAAATACTTACAGCATGCCTCCTAATGTGCCAGCTGCTTCCTCGAGGGGCTGGAAACACAGCGATGAGTAAGCAGATAAGGTCCTTTCTCTCCCAGTGCTTCTCTTCTACAAGAGGGAGAACTAAGAAATAAACAAGAAACAAGGATTATTTGGGGCAGAAGTGAGGACTGGAAAACAAAACAGGGTTATATGTCAGCGAGTGTTATGGAGAGGTAGGGTACATGAGAGGTGGGAGGATAACATTTTCTAAGGAGCTAACAGTGGGGTGAAGACTGAATGGTGAGAAGAAAAATATCTAATGGTAAACCCTGCAAAGGCCACCAGCAGGAAGAAGGTTAGTGTTTCTGAGATTTTTAGGTCAGGGTGTAGAGAGTACCGAATAGGAGAGGAGAGGTGAGGTTGGAGAAGCATTTAATTGTAAGCAACTGTCAAATTTTAAGCAGGGGAGTAACATGATCTGGCTTACATTTTAAAACAAAATTCTCTGACCATTGTGATAAAAATGGATTGAATAGGGGTACCTGGGTGGCTCAGTGGGTTAAGCCTCTGCCTTCAGCTCGGGTCATGATCCCAAGGTCCTGGGATCGAGCCCCGCATTGGGCTCTCTGCTCAGCAGGTAGCCTGCTTCCCCATCTCTCTGTCTGTCTGCCTCTCTGCCTACTTGTGATCTGTGTCTGTCAAATAAATAAATAAAACATTAAAAAATGGATTGAATAGGTTGGCGTTGGGCTGAACGGGGGAAGGGTTCAAGAGAAGAAGCAGGGAAAGCAGTTAGGTTACTGTGGTAGTAGAGACCAGAGCATACGGTGACATGGACTGGGGCAGAGGAGATAGAAGTGGGAAAATTCAAGATCTACTTCGGAGTTAGAGCTGATAGGACTTGTTAGTGGTTTGGATAGGAGTTGTGAGGAAAAGAGAAGCAAGGATGACTCTTAGGAACTTAATTTTGAACCATTGGGTGAATGATGCAGTAGATTTAAAGATACTGTTTGGGAATGTTTGGAACACCTATTAAACAGTCAAGTGACAAAGTGAAGTAGCATTACATATATGAGTTTGAGGTTCAGCAGTGAGGTTGGGGTAGAGATAAAGAGAGCCAGGAGCATAAGAATAGTATTTGACACCATTGTGGTAGGCTGAATAATGACCCCCCAGATCCGTCCGTGTCCTAATCCCTGGGGCCCTAAAGGACCTATTGTGCGTGAAGGCACTTAAAATATGTCTTTTGTGGGTCTCACACAAAGCTCAAGGTAGGTATTACTATTTTCCACTTAATAGATGGGGAACCTGAGGCTCAGAGAAATGGAATGCCTTGTTCCAGGTCCCAGAACTGGAAAATACCTATCTCACTTTCAAGTGCTTTACAGAATTTCTACAGGGATATGAGGTGGTGAAGAGTTGCTCTGTGTGCTTCAAGACAGATCCTTAGCAGCACACTGCCTTGGCTGCCAAAAGCCTGCCCTAGAAATGCACTTCTGTGTGGCCCGTCGTGTCTTTGCCCAGCTCCGGCATATTATTTTTCTGACCTCCAGAGCCCTTGCCAGCCCAATCACACCGCATGGCCACTCCTCAGCTAGGTTGTTAGCTCCGGGAGGGTTTAGCTGGGTCATCACATAACGAAGGACCCCAGTTGCCAGGCCCCGTGGCAGGCACCTAACATTTATTCAATAATCACAGTAATTCTCTCCATTGTCTCTGGAGCAAGCCAGAAAGCCTGGATTACTGGGGAATGGAGAGAAGACAGGACCAGGAGCAAGGGGAGCCTGCGTTCAAGTCCTGCGGTGGTGGGTGGGGGTGGCGCAGAGCCCTAACTGGGAGCTAAAGTAACCCTGGGCTAGTAACTGAGTCATTTAAGAAAACCAGAAAGATTACACTACAGATGATTTGGAAACTCCCTCGAAGACACTCGAATGAGAGATTCTCTTCTTTCTCCATCTCTAGTGCTCCACTATTATAGGCAGCAGTCTGAACCAGGGGTGCAGTGACAGCCTACCTGTTCAGCCCTGGACTGCCCCTCAATTCCCTCCATAGAAGTGAGTCGGTGACGCGACTCAGCCAATTACCAGGGAAGCTGCCGGGCTCCGAAGTGGGCAATAGGTCATCCCAGGATAAGGGAGAGGAGGCTCCGAAAAACTACAACTCCCAGGAGCTCCTGGCGTGCCACTCGCCAGCCTGGGCCTGGTGCATGCTGGGAGCAGCGCACTGCCTTTCGCCACGGCAGGCTCATTGTTAAGACGGCTCAGGACAGGTAACCCGTGCGCATGCCCAGTCACGTCCCAAGTAGTTCAGCTTCTTTCCTTCCTGCAGGATTCTTCTCTTTCCGGCCTCGCCCAGGCGCCCTTTTCGCCGCCCCAACCCGCCCCTTTTTAGGGATTTTGGAGGGGGCGGGCCCTCTGGCAAGCGCTTTCCCAGGGTGTTTACACGCGCGTCCATGGAAGATTAAAAACACTGGATGTAGAAGGTGTTGAGTCTAGGAGACCGCAGATAATGGAAGGCGCATGCGTTCCAGGGGCGGTCTTGCTAGGCGTCGGGAATCACAAAGGGGAGGAGCGGAAACGCGGCAGTATGCTGACGCACGCGCATTGGGCCGCCAGCGCCCCGCCTCCTTCCTCAGGTTTCCTCTCCATCTCCACCACTCTTCCGGAAGTGCAGCCGCCCTCGCGCCCACCAGCGGCCACCCCCTGGGGCAGGCCCCGCCCCCAATCGGCTCCGCCCCCAGCTCTCCGCCCCCTCCTCCCGTGCTGGCGCCGGCTTGCAGCCCAGGTCCTGGCGGTTTCGGTGCCCCAAGCCGGGAGCGCGGAGTCGTTCCCGGAGCGGCGGCCAGGCTATGATCGCGGGTCCCCGGCGTCCGCTCCGGTCACCCAGAGTCCCTGTCTCCGCTTGTGCCCGTACCCGAGCGGTCTCCTCAGCCCGGCCCCGCGGCGCGGTTGTCGGCGGCGCCCCCGGCGCGCCCCCTCCTCCCGATGGCGGCGGAGATCCAGCCCAAGCCGCTGACCCGCAAGCCCATCCTGCTGCAGCGGGTCGAGGGGTCCCAAGAGGTGGTGAATATGGCCGTGATCGTGCCCAAGGAGGAGGGCGTCATCAGCGTCTCGGAGGACAGGTACGGACCGCCGCCCCTCGGCCGCTAGGAGGGGCGGGACGGGCCGACGGTCCCGGAACCCGGGTTCCGGGCTGTGCCTCCACGTCGGCTCGAGTATAGACGTACTCCCCCAAGTTTTTATTATAATGCGCGTCCTGGTGGTGCTGGTGTCCAGCTGCGCTCTGCCGCCACTGCGTGGCTCTGGGAAGCGGAGACCGGACGGCAGCGTGCGCTCTGGCCTTGCCGGGGGCCGGTGGCGCTGGCCGTGCCAGGGTGGCCCTTGGACTAACGGTGCGCGGGCCACTGGACCTTGGTCCAGCCCGAAGGACCGGAGGGGAAGAGGGAGGGGCCGCCCAGTCCTGCAGGTGTGTGCGTGGGAAGGATGCTCCGAGAGCCCTTGCTAGATAACTAAGGGTTTTTCAGTGCTCTGGTACAGTTCTTAGAGCTCCAGACAGAAAGTAAATGCCACTCCCTTCTCCCAGTCAGTCCCACCGAATCCAGATCTCCTGTACATCTTACACTGAATTCAACGAATATTGCAAGTTGTGAAAAGAGTGTAACTTTGGGCTCCTGCCTGAAAGGAGAGGTGCCTTCTCTTCTTTGGTCTCCTTTTCTTATTTCTTCCAGCTGGAGGGGAAGCGCCTAGAACTTGCAAGGGAACACTGCTGCAAATAGCTCTCGAGTTCCTTCTCTTTGCTTGCTTCCTTTCTTTTTGCTTAATTTTGCTTAATTTGCAGAAGTGGAGCCCGTTGTTCTGCCTTTAATAATTTCTCTTGTTTTTCAGACAATAGCGTTTGCGCTTTAACTTAATTCATTTAATATGCAGAAATTAAGCCGATGAAGCTGATTTCCATAGGAATAATGACTGAATATAGGGATTATGGTATTTATCTGGAATTGTTTCAATAATACCAACTAGCGTTTTAAAAATTGTAACTCTCTGGAGGTATATGAGAAGGGGCTTCTTACCTTAAAACAGTAGTTAGGTTTTCTTTCTTTTTTTTTTTTTTTTAAAGATTTTATTTATTTATTTGACAGACAGAGATCACAAGTAGGCAGAGAGGCAGAGACAGAGGAGGAAGCAGGCTGTCCACAGAGCAGAGAGCCCGATGCGGGGCTTGATCCCAGGACCCTGGGATCATGATCCCAGCCGAAGGCAGTGGCTTTAACCCGCTGAGCCACCCAGGCGCCCCAGTAGTTAGGTTTTCTTAAGGTAAATTCAAACTATGCTGAGAATTTTTTTCTCTGTGACCAGGACAGTTGCAGACAGGGGTAAAGTAGCAACGTGTTCATTACTGTCTTTATAGTCATTTCAGCACTTTGCATACAGTGTGGCCTAACAAAAATTTGCCTGATAGGTCTCTTTATGTGATAGGTTCTTCAATAGAACTAGGAGGAGTATATTAATCACCCATGCTTATCTACATCATCCCCCCTACAAATGGCCAAAATGTGCTCGATTCATTTCTTAGATCCAGTGGGGAAAATTATAAACATAGGCCAGTGGCAAGCACTCTACAGGGAACAGAAGAAATATGTTGCCGAAATGGAATACGTGGATTGAAAACCTTTTGAAATTCAAAGTAGTTTATGAGTGTTTAATTTTTTTAAAAAAAGATTTTATTTGTTTATTTGATAGTCGGAGACCACAAGTAGGCAGAGAGGCAGGCAGAGAGAGAGAGGCTGAGCAGAAAGCCCGATATGGGGCTCCATCCCAGGACCCTCAGATCATGACTTGAGTGGAAGGCAGAGGCTTAACCCACTGAGCCACCCAGGTGCCCCTACAGAGTTGTTCCTAAACTGACTTTTTACTTTCTCAGTCTATAACTGCTGTAGATGAAACTGCTCAAATTAACTGCTGTAGGAAATTGATAAATAAGTTTTATAAGTCAAGTAAGAGAAGGAGAAAATTAGTTAAACTTAAGATCCTTTAATATTAGTTATGAAACTTTTTGCTTTGGTTCATGGAATAGAGGTTAGTTTTCAGAGTTTTTTGTTTTGTTTTGTTTTTTAAGAGTTCAGAGGGATTTTAGAGGCTATTTGCTCTAACTGCTTTGTTTCGTGGATGAGAAAACTTAGACAAGAGAATTTACCTGCCCAAATTCATGTAGCAGGTGGTGAAGTCAGGCCTAGCTCCTGAGTCTCCTGATTTCCATTTTACTGTGTTTATCTTAAAGGAAACAGCTTTAGTAGGATGTATTTCAAGGTATTTGGAGAAGCTGAAGTAGCATATATAAAGAAAACTGGAAGATAAACCTCATTTGATTACAGGACAAAAGAAATGTGACGTTTACCTATATGGCAGCTTGATTTTCACTTTTCTAGTTTACACTGTAAATAATAGGAATTATTTTATTATAGAGTTACTGTTAAATAAATAAGGCCCACCCATAAGTGCAGAATTATTCTTTACATATATTTTATTAATACTCAAATTGGCAAATCTGTGATTCCATACTCACAAGTGACAACAACTTTGTTATTTAGAGCTCAGTTTTGATTATGGTTTCATTAAAAGAGAATTGATATGTACTCTTTCAAAATCCATCATCAGTGCCATTTGACATAATGCTAAAGAAATGAAGATAGAATATTGATTTTCATCAAAACCTACAAAGCCATTTCCATTAACTGCTTCAACTAGAAACTAATAGTTTTCCTGAACTCCAAGGTTAAATTGCAAATAACGTCCTATCCTGTATGGCATTGTCCCAGAAGTTCTTTTGAAACCTGGTTTCCCTTTTTGATCTCTGAATCCGGATAGCTTTACCTAGCCTTAGAAAACACTTAAACATTTTCTGTTTTAAATGGTATTATTGATAATTAGGGTCCATTCTCCATAATTTCCCACGGTGCTATGTGTGTTTTATTCATTGTAATGTCTTTAGGGCCTAGCAAAGGACCTGATGCATGGTAGGACCCCCAAGCATTTGCTGTGCATCAGTGACTGATATATTTTTGTTATTGTTCCTGAAAGCATCTTAGCTATTGTAGGTATTTACTTGATATTTATAGAATGACTTTTATGACAGCATATTAAAGCTCTATGTGGACAGATGTGCACTTGTGGAAGAAGGATTGGATTGGGTGGTCTTCAGGGTGCCCTACAACTTTGAAAGTCCATGCATTGCTTTGTTCTTTCCATCAACAAACATTTAAGTTTCTGTTGTGTTCTGAGCACTTGAGTAGACTACATTGGTGAAATGACAAGATCCTTTCAAGGTACAAATTAGTGCTGGAAAGTTTTAGAAGATAATAAAATAAAACCACAACCTCTAAGATTTAGTATTGAAAAGAGAATTTTTGGAGAGGGAAGAGTGGCCAGATTCTGCAACCCTTATTGTCCCCTACATTTTATCGTCTTTTGGGGGATTCTTTCACATGGATTACCATTTTTATCCTACTGCTGCTGTCAGTAGTGGGTTGATAATATTCTAATCTTCAGGCCAAAGAGTCCATAAAAACCTTTATCCTCAGTTTACCTTAGCGCTGTTAGGACAGCCTGGAACTTTACTAGAGACCAAGGAAGGAAATATAAGGGAACATAAGAAATATTAAAAACAATCCTGATTTCAAAGATTAGATTTCTGGTGATATCAGTTCCCAGTTCTGGGAACTCCCTGGCCATTTCTGTCTTTGGTTTGCGTATAGTTGGGATTCTGGATTCTGTCTCTGGGAGACACACCCACCTTTGGTACTTTGGGTTCTTCATGTCCCAGCTATCTTGTGGGCTGTCTTTTCTGAGTGGATGACATCTTATCATTCCTTGCTTAGCTCGATTATAGTTGACACTGATGTCTAGTCTGTAGCTTCCCGGGAGCTTCCTTGCCCTGTGATGGCTTCCTCTCCGGTGATGAAGGCCAGGAGAGACCTCTGTCTAGGTGGGGCCCAGCCCCATCTAGACGTCTACATTTATATATTCTTTATATTCATATTTTAACACAAATCAACAGTCTTGGCATTCATACAGAGTTTTAATAACTCTGGGTAGTTACTAGTGGGCAGTTAAAGGAAATTCTTCCTTTGCCAGGAGTCTGTACCTTTGCAGTAGGTAAAGGGAGGGGGGTGTCCGTTTTTATCTCAGTATAAAGAGATGTGCTGAAGACAGGTACAAAGTTGTCTGGGGTTACCAAAGAATCTCTGCTTGTGGTGGTTAGAGAAAAGGAGTACTCCTACAGATGGATCTTGCAGGATGACTAGGAGTTCATGTGAAAAAGTGAGGGTAAAGGAAAGAGCATTGTAGGTAGAGGAGGAAAAGAAAACTCCATTCACTGAGAAGCATTAAAATGGACTGGTTAAGAGTATAGATTCAGGAGCCAGTCAGCTTGAATTCAGAACTCAGTTCTGAGTGATTTGAGGAATCTGGAAATCAGTGTCTCCAGAGAAGTGACTATGAGTGAAACTTTCTAAAACCTCTGGGCACAAGTATTTGAAATTCTTTTCTGGATAAAAAGATCCAAGGCTGTGCTGGTGGGGTATTGGGGGGGAGACTCTGATGGGTGGGTGGGGGAGGCACTGTTGGGGATGAGTGTAATGGGGAAGGGAGTGTGGGAGGATGACCATCTTGTATTCTAATTTTGTTCAGGACCAATTTATGCAACATAGTTAGTGTTCCCTGTGATCCCTAAGGGCAGACAGAACCCCTCCCCCCTCCCATGATAAAAGAGTCAGATTTTTATCTACTGATGAGGAGATCTGATCCCTAGTGCCTAGCACAAGGCTGTATATAATCATTGAATGACTTATGCAATGGCTGATCTATCACCAGTTTGGAATGAATTGAGCCCGAGGAGATGGTGAGTTTCCTGGAGCAAAGACATTTGAGTTGAGCCTGAGAAAAACTTAATAATTTGCTTTCAGCCAGGATAACAGTGCAGCAGGGGATGGAGCTGGGAAGGGACAGAGACAAGAGAAGGGTTGGATTTTTTTTTTCTTTTAATCTCTAAGGTGTTTTTTGGTTTTTGTTTTGTTTGTTTTTGTTTTTTCATTCTGAACTACTCGATTCTAAGTGGTCATGACTACTTGACTATTTCTTGAAAAGATATGTTAAAATTTCTTTTCGTTTTATAAATCCTCTTGCTCTTGGTTGGTTTACCATTGGTTCTTATCATTGTGGAATTGCACTATCTCAGTTCTCTGGCTGAAACCATTGTTTCACTAATACTTAGACCTTGGCTCAGTTCAGCTGAGTTCCTGGTAGTTTGATGCCATCTATTTTATAATACTTGCATCAAAGAAGTATTTGGAAAATGCAAATCAGAGGTTTCCCACAGTGCAAGTTCTGAAAGTTGAGTTCTTAAGAGTGATGATATGAGGTCATTAAAGGGAACAAAATTAGAACCCATCTAAATAAATTTTTGAGTGTGTCATTTGTGATATTTAATGGCATAAAATTAATAAACTTTCAACTATGCACTTGAAACTCTTCACTAGGTGGTAATAATTGCTGGTTTCAAGGGCCCAAAATGGGAATTTACTCCAGGTGATTGTTGAAAATTAGACCTTGATACTGAATTCAGAGCATGAGGCAGTCTTAATGCCAGCAAATCTGTCTGGAAACAGGCTGCCTCTATATAGGTCTCTAAAGGTCAGAATACAGATTGACCTTTTTTTTTTTTTGTCAGAGAGAGCGAGAGGGAGCACAGGCAGACAGAGAGGCAGGCAGAGGCAGAGGGAGAAGCAGGTTCCCTGCAGAGCAAGTAGCCCTATGTGGGACTCAATCCCAGGACACTGGGATCATGACCCGAGCCGAAGGCAGCTGCCTAACCAACTGAGCCACCCAGGCGTCCCCAGATTGACTTTTTAAGAAAAGATCACTATGGGAAAGCTTGTTTAAGGAGGCTTACTGGAGGAGGCTTAGCTCCCAGTGACCCCAGAGCTCCTGATGGTCTGAATTTCCTACTTAATGTATGCACTTATACCAGATTCTGTCCAGGACTTCAAAGATCTTAATCGGTACATTCATCTGCAGGACAATGGAAAATTCGGACCCTCTGAAAATGAGTGATTCTTGGATTGTGAAATCCTGACCAACAATCTTATACCTCACGTGTTAACTAAGCTTACTTTGAAAAAGAAAAATAAGTAAAAATCATAGGATGTTAGTAGCTGGATGAGGAGGCTTTAGAGGGCTGATCTGTTGTTCCAAGCAAACCAAATCAAAATTGTTAAAACGGAAATACTACTTTTCCTCGTATAGCGTCTTTCCCTGTCTCAGTTTTCACGTTGAATTTGGCTTTGAGAAGGAAACATTTTCTATTTGTCATTGAGAATCATCTTGATGTCATTAAAAAGTTAACAGTTTGGAGGAAATTAAAACACAGTGGCATCTAGAAATCAATAAGTAAATCGTGACTAAAGATTATTATCTGTAATGAACTAAAGATTATATCTGTAGCGTAATCTAGATTATATACAATATATACTTATCTGAAAAGGAAGTGGCCTCAAGCCAAGCTTTTCTTCTCAACTGCAGTATCAGAATAGAAGGAATTTTTATTTCAGCAGATCTTCCAAGGAGATGCCACAATTAACCTAAAAATTTCCTAACACAAAAAATAACTTTGCTGTGCACCTTCAGGCAGTTTCATTACTTTTTTTTTTCTTTTTTTTTAAAGGGCAGGGGGCCTCCTCATCCAAACATTGCATTTAGTGGTCAGTAAAAATTAATGCAGGGGCACCTGGGTGGCTCAGTCGGTTAAGCATCTTGATCTCAGCTCAGATCTTGATCTTGGGGTTGTGAGTTCAAGCTCCACTTTAGGCGTGGTGCCTACTTAAAAAACAAAAAAAGAATTAAAAAAAAATTAATTCAGAGGTGTAAGAAACTAGCAAATGAGACCAAAAAAAGAAAACAAAATCATCTGCTGGTCTCTTGGCAGGGTAGGCTGCTTTGTGCTTTCATGTGCCTTTAATTTAAAGATTCTTGGAGGAGGACTGGGCCTGGGAATCTGATCTCAGCTGTTTCCAGCATTGACCTTGGATACTGCCTAGGGCATTTCATCACTCAAAGCCTCAGTTTCTTCCATCCAGCCAAGGAGCATGTAGGGTTTCCGAGCTGTGACTCTGGCAGTGTGGCGTGCCCACATGGTGACCAGACAGGCGTAAACTCTCTGCAGCCACATCACCCTCAATCAAACCTTGAGCCGAGGGAGGTGTGGAGAGCCGGAAAAGTGGCCCGTACTATGTGAGGCAGTTCTAAAATGATGCTTTCTGGAGGCTTTGGAGGGCAGCGCTTATTTCTTCCTGGATGAAATATTAAAGAGGCATTTGTTTTGTATTGGTGCTTAATACTCAGTTGAACTGGGTTCACCACATTCCTACTTCTGGATGAATCCTTTAGTTTCAAATAACTGAATAGCTTAGCTCTGGGTGGTTTGCTGGCCCCCGTGTTAGGGACTGAGTGGTCTAGAGTAATGCCTTTGACACCTTTTTCACCACATATCTTAGTAAGAAATATATTTAGCTATGCTACCTAAAACTGTAGACTCTCACACATATGCACGTATATAACCAAAACCAAAGTTCTGTAAAATGGTGTCCTTTAAATGTGACATGCATGCATCTGTTCTGTTGCTGTCTGCATGGTTGTGACTCATTCAGCTGATTTCATGAACTAGAGTTGAGAACAGCAGGTTGGAAGGCAGAGCTTTACAGGAAGTTTTGGTTTTTCTGGAAGGTGGGAATACAGTTCCACTTAGGGACCTTCACTGCCTGCTCTTGCCCCCCAGCCTTTTCTGCCCCTGGCCTGCCCTGCCTTTCTGAATTTCCAGAGACCAGAGTACTGACCTTGTCTCGGAGTCCTGAACCCTCGAGCCCAGAGCCAGAAGCTCAGAGCACCAGGAGCACAGCAGACTGAGCAGCTGTAAGTGGCTGTATTTTGGCTTCCTGTGATGTGTTCATGTGTTCATTTATTCCTGAGTTTTAGGACTCAGAGATGGTGCTTCTCATCCAAATTATGAACGTCAGCTGCTCACCTCCCTGTTTTTTTCTCTTTAGCTGGTCTTTTAGGTTTTTACCTATAATGTGGAGCTGTTTGGGGATTCTGTGCTTTTCCCATTTGTTGTTACTTTAAAAAAATGTTTATTTTTTTATTTTTATTTTTTTAAAGATTTTATTTATTTATTTGACAGACAGAGATCACAAGTAGGCAAAGAGGCAGGCAGAGAGAAAGAGAGAGGGGGAGAAGCAGGCTCCCTGCAGAGCAGAGAGCCCGATGCAGGGCTCGATCCCAAGACCCTGAGATCATGACCTGAGCCGAAGGCAGAGGCTCAACCCATTGAGCCACCCAGGTGCCCCTAAAAAAATGTTTTTTTTTAAAGATCTGTTTTATTTATTTGTTTGGGGGGGGAGGGGCAGAGAGAGAGGGGAGAGAAAAATCTCAAATAGACTCCCTGCTGAGCAAAGAGCTGGACAGTGGGCTGGATCTCACAACCCTGAGATCATCACCTGAGCAGAAACCAAGAGTCAGATGCTTAACTGACTGAGCCACGCAGGCGCCCCTCCACGAACAATATTGGTAACATCTCCTCCCCCTCTCTCTCCTCCCCCTGACATACAACCACCAACATCATCACCACCTGCTGATAATGACTGACCGAATGGACATGTGAAAGACAAGCCATGGGGTGCTGTTGGTGTGACAGTAATGGGAACATAAAGAAGGCAGAGTCTGAGAAGCAAACATGGGTGGTGTGTCTCTAGGCTTGGAAGTGGAGGATAACTAGAGTGTCCAGTCTGTACAGGGGGTCGTCTCTCCATCACGCCATTTCAGCGTCATCACATGGGAGTCATCCCACTGACATCCCCCTTCCTTCTAGGTATAATTTGACTTGCTGTGCAGCTTTGTTATCAGGGAGAGCTACCCCTGTCATTTGCCTAAGGCAAAATGGGCATCACCTTCAGGCTGGTGGATCCAGACTGTTGGTAAATGCCTATCCTGGCCTTGTCCATCTCAGGAATTAGAAGATCTAAGGATGCACGACCAGTTGTGGAGGCTGGGAAGTCCCAGATCAAGCCATTAGAGCAGTCAGATGAAATCCCTCCTTTTGCCTCACAGTTGGTACCTTCTTGCAGTGTCCTCATATGGTGGAAGGTCTAAAATTTATTTTTTTAAGCAGTCTCTAAACTCAACATCCGAGCCAGCCAGGAGCCCCTGTTATTGCATTTGTAAAAAATCTTTTCCTCAATTTCTGAGGATCAATTTGTGTTTTAAATGACCATAACAATTCCTCTGGAGAATGTTTACATTTTAAATAAAGATAATATAACCATAATAAAAAATAATCACCATAAACCTCATAACACAATGACTGTTAGTGTTTTATATGTATTTCCTTCTAGAAGTTTTGCTAATGCAGCTTTTAAAAATAGGACTGTAATCACACACTTTTATTATTCTTGCCCCCCCTTAAAATTGTGCCACCTGCTATGTTGTCTTTAGCCGTCATCTTCAGTGGCTGTATGTTTTTCTTTTCCTTCATTTGCACTCATATTTATGTAAGGCTTATACTGTATGTACTTGGCCCTTGGTGAGCAAGACACCCTGCTCTCAAAGTACTGATAATCTAAATGTTAGGATGAAAACTGTTAGGCATATAGCTACTTTTCCCCCCAGAGTTTTGGATTATTTATTTTTTTTAAAGATTTTATTTATTTATTTGACAGACAGAGATCACAAGTAGGCAGAGAGGCAGGCTCCCTGCTAAGCAGAGAGCCTGATTCGGGGCTCAATTCCAGGACCTTGGGATCATGACCTGAGCTGAAGGCAGAGGCTTTAACCCACTGAGCTACCCAGGCACCCCTTGGATTATTTTTTATGGAAAAATTAGAAAAATTTTGCCATATTGCTTTCCAAAATGTTTGTGCCACTTTATGATATTGGTTTATAATATTGGAATATTAGTTTGGCCACATCTGACCAGCCACAGATTATCATTTTAAAATTATCATTTAAAAAATTTTCTTTATAGTTTACATGATAGTTTCTTTTGTAAGGGTGGCATTACTCTGGCCTTTTACTCTGTCACTGTGCCCATCCCAGGCCCAGCCCTGTGAAGGCCAGTGGCCAGGAGTTGTGTGTGGCTACTGGCCACAGTGTTCTCCTTTGCAGGCTTCTTCCTCTTTCCCTTTACCATGTTGTTCTGAAACAGTGTGTCTGTTGGCCCCACTGGTCTCTTGGCCCTTGCTTCATTGATGTTTAATTTGTATGTTTTGGCTGGCTCGTGATTATTATTTTTTTTTTAAGATTTTATGTATTTATTTGTTTTAGAGAGAGAGTGTGGGTGATGGGCAGAGAGGGAGAGAGAGGGAGAGAGAGAAGCTCAAGCAGACTGTGTGAGTGTGGAGCCTGACAAGGGGCTTGATCTCATGATTCTGAGATCACTACTTGAGCTGAAACCAAGAGTCAGATGCCTGGTCGACTGAGCCACCCAGGCGCCCCTGGATATTTTTAACATTTATTTCTTTACTTGTTATATTTCCTTTTTGTGAATTGTCTGTCTGTTCCTGTCCTTTGTTTCCCCATTGATGGCTCCTGGTTCTTCTGCACAATTTCTTGTGCGTGTATTCTGTAGATACAGTAAGGATATTAACCTTTTGTTTATTGTATATCCAGATATATGCCTTATCCTGTTTATTTTTCACACAGAAAACATTTACTTTTTAATTGAACCATCTGTGCTTTCTTGCTAGTGAAGTTTCTTTTATCTTTCCTAATTTTGGGAAGTAATTTTCTTTCCCCAGGGAGTTGTTGCATATGCATGTTTTGTTTCTCATGGTTATATAATTTGGTGGGAAAGTAACCTCTTGATTCATCTGGAATGTATTTCGTTGGATGGTATAAACTGGGGAGTGTAAAGGGTGTTTCTGAAATTTGCTGTTGATTATTTTGACTTCATTTACTGAATAGTCCTTATGCTTTCTTTTGTATGTATTTGTGAAACTGCCTTTATCACAGAATTAAATTTTATAATCAACAGGGCCTACTGTGGGTTTCTTTTAATACTGGTTCTATACTGGGGCGCCTGGGTGGCTCAGTGGGTTGGGCCTCTGCCTTCGGTTTGGGTCATGATCTCAGGGTCCTGGGATCAAGTCCCACATCGGGCTTTCTGCTTGGTGGGGAGCCTGCTTCCCCCTCTCCCTCTGCCTGCCTTTCTGCCTCCTTGTGATCTCTCTTTCTGTCAAATAAATAAATAAATAAAATCTTTAAAAAATACTGGTTCTATACTTTCAGTTACCGTAACTAATGAGTTGTTCCTCATGGTATCCCGTTATCTGTTTCTGATAATAGCCTGAGTCTCTCTGGCCAGGTTGGTGAGTTTTTAATAGGACAGGCATCATTTGGCTCCAGATGATTGGCTCTTTCCCAAACTTTGGGACTTCAGAGTTTCAGTTTCCACATCTGTAAATTGGGCGTAATGGGTCCTCCTGTAGTTGTTGGGAGATTGAGATGAGCTGACATTCCTGCAGCACTTGGCTTTGTACTGGGAGCATAAATGTAGCTGAGTAGAGCTACATTTCTCATTTCTCATTTCTTATGAGACCACCATGCCTCTAAGTAGGTAAGCTTTTCCTGTTGCTATGGTTCCACTAAGGCTTGACTATTTTAAGAGTTACCTTGGATATACAAAGGCAGGGCTATTGATTTTTTGTTTGTGTGTGTTCATATAGTTCGGAGCCCTTGTTTCTCTTCTCTAGATACAGAATGGTAATGTCACTCGGATTTTTATACTGCCACTTCCCAGACTTGCCCCCTGAAAGCCAATGGTCAGGAGATAGATGTGGCTGCTGGCTGCTGTGTTCTCCTTCACAGACCTCTTCCCCTTTCCATTTGTCACTGTCCTGAAACGATGTGTTCATTGTTCCCACTTGTTTCTTGGAGGTCAAGGGCTATATCTTCCATGTATTCCATGGGGAATGTTTTAAGATAGGGGTGTATGTCTGAGCTACTCTCCACTGGAAGCCTGGGCATCACTAGCCCGCAGCTGGTGGGTGGAGTTCACCCTTAGGCGCATGTTGACCCTATGCAGTGTTTCTGGAAGTTTGAATTAGTAGCCAAGTTCTAAAAATCTGGATTTCACATAGAAGTCCAGATTGCTGGCCTCACTTGACAGATGGGGAGATATGGCTGTGCCATCTCTTCCTATGGACAGCTTCTGGCTAAGGTCATTTGGGCAAGGCCACGAGAGGGACAGCCTGCTGCCCACCCATGGGGAAACTGCATAGGAGATGTGGCTTTCCTGTCTTCCTCTGAATCTGAAAGGCAGCACTTTCCCTTGTGTGTCCCCAGTAGTTTGAGTTTCTTGGGTATTTAGAAGAAGTAGAAGAAATGGAAAGATATCCAGAAAGCCCATCTTTCTAAAAAATTAGGTAGGGGTGGAAGGAGGAAGCACATATGTTAAACATTAAGACAGCTTTTATAAGCCAGCCTCATGTTATACACAGTAAATATATAAAATAAAGGCAGGTTTTGGTAAATTAGGCTGGTCATTTATCCCTTCTTAGCCCCTCTCCGGAGGCTTTGTAGTAATGTTGGAGCCTGGGGCTCAAGTCAGGGAGAGTTGGGTTTGATGCTTACTGCTGCCATCTGCCAGTGGTATGATGACCTTTCCAGCTGTCAAATGGGAATTAAAAGAAAACCTACCCTGTGGGATTATTCTGGGGGGTACAGTGAGGCTGTGCTCTGAAGTGTTGCATCATGCCGTTCCTACGGGGATGTTAGGGTTTGCCCCTCTTCCTGCAGGCTGTTTTTCTAATACTCTCTATTTATTTAATTTTTTAGAAGATTTTATTTATGAGAGAGAGCATGAGAACAAGCCAGGATGGGTGGGGGGAGGGGCAGAGGGAGAAGCAGACTCCCCACTGAGCAGGGTGCTGGATACAGGGCTCCATCCCAGGACCCAGGGGATCATGACCTGAGCCCAAGGGGACTCTTTTTTTTTTTTTTTTT
>ML099208.1:0-32949 GCA_003697995.1 Taxidea taxus jeffersonii
AGGGGGCACCTGGGTGGCTCAGTGGGTTAAGCATCTGCCTTCGGCTCAGGTCATGATCCCGGGGTCCTGGGATCCAGAAAGTCTGCTTCTCATTCTCCCTCTACCTCTCCCCTGGCTTGTGCTCTCTCTCTCTAATAAATAAATAAATAAACAAACAAATAAATAAAACCAATCTTTCAAAATAATAAAAAATAAAATGACATAAGTAGTACATGTGAAGTATATATATATATAGTATTTTAAGTAAATATTATATATATGTGTGTACACACACACACACACATATATATTTAAAAGTAAACTCTAGGGGCACCTGGGTGGCCCAGTGGGTTAAGCCTCTGCTTTCAGCTCAGGTCATGATTTCAGGGTCCTGGGATCGAGCCCCGCATGGGGCTCTCTGCTCGGCAGGGGGGCTGCTTTCCCCCACCTCTCTCTCTGCCTGCTTGTGATCTCTCTCTCTCTGTCAAATGAATAAATAAAATCTTTTTTTAAAAAAAAAAGTAAACTCTACACCCAAAGTGGGACTCGAACTCACGACCCTGAGATCAAAAATCCTGAGCTCTACCCGCTGAGCCAGCCAGGCATCCCTATATGTTTTAAACAAATAAAATAAAACCCACTATAAAGCAATGACATGACGAGCCACATGGTGAAGATGGAAATCATCCCAAGTTCCCCTGGCCTGAGCCAGCCACTGTGAATCCGCAGCAGTGTACATCTTATCAAATGGTCACCTCTGCAGGCGTCTACGTCTCCACAGATCTAGTTCAGTGAACTTAGGAGATGCCACAGGAACTAATTAAAAAACTGCTTTATTCCCTTAATGGTGGATCATGAGTATTTTCTAGATAAAAATAGATCTACGCTGAGTTAATGGCTATGCAGCATTCTGCTGTATGAAAACGTTATCACTTACTAAATGTACCTCCCATTGTACATTTGAGGTCCTGTGCAAGTTTTCACTACGATAAACTACACTGTGACTGAGCTCACCTGTGTCACGGATTCTACTTCCTCTTTCTAGAACTGCCGGGTCTTGATCAAGCTTTTGACCCATGGCCGAGGTGCCCTCTAGAAAGTTTGTGCCGCAGTGAAGGGAAGCAAGCGCAGACGCAGACACCCTTCCAGTCCATCATTCATTGTATCCCCTGCAAGCCAGACCAGCCCCGGCCAAATGGAGACGGCATGGGTGCTCCTGACCTCTTGGCGCCCAGCCCCTGCCACTTGCCTGTCTGGGCTGCTGGCCTGCAGAGGGTCCCTGCTGTCATGGTGGAGTGTGGCCCGGGCTTTGGGCCTCTGAGGGCAGGACTGAGGATGGACTCAGGGGGCTCCCTCTGGGACCAGACACAGGGGAGGTCACCCGGGACAGCTCCTTTCCAGGGCCCTGGAAATTCCTTTCGACCTCTGGCTCTGTTCCTGCCATTCCTCCCCAGAACCACTTGCCCCCATCCCAGCATTCTCCCACGGTGAATGCCACCTCCTCCTCGGAGCCTTCCCTGATTCCAGACAAAAGGAGTCCCTCTGGCCTGTGGCTTGGGAACTCCTTTTCACAGACATTGGGAGGTTGTGTTATTTCTGCTTCTAGTCCTAGCTATCTCTTGCGGTAATGCCTACATCTAATTTACCAAAGGTAGGCATCACTGTGAGCATGCAGTTTCCAAGCCCCAGTCCTCTGAGAGGCCACATGGAAGACGTACGGGCCGGGGAGGGGGTAGGTGTCTGACCAGAGAAGGAGGAAGAAAGAGAAGGAGCCGCTCTGAGGTCCATCTGGAACCTTCTGTGTTTTCCCCACACCACACACAGTTCTCACCTCAGATGAAGCAGTTTCTAGGACTCGAGAGAGAGCTCAGACTTTGCAGTGACCGTGGCTGCTGTGACACTGATTTATAATAAGAAAGACGTATTTGATCTTCAACCTCGGTCCTGGCAAAGAGTTCCTAGAAACCTTGGAAAATCCAGAGAGGAGAGCCACAAAGGTGTCTTTTGTTATGTTAATGAAGTGACTTTTGGAAAACACCTCCAGAGGGGGGAGGGGCTGGTTGCCAGGGGAACCAACCAAGTGACTAGGGGATTGAAACTTTCCATCCTACCCCCCCCCACCCCCGACCCAGGGTAAGGAGAGGGGGGCTGGAGGTCGAACCCATCGCCAATGCAATGATTTCATCCATCACGCCTGTATAATGAAGCCTCCATAAAAACCCAAAAGGACGGGGTTGGGAGAGTTCTGTGTTGGTGAACTCAGAGAGATTTGGGGAGGGGGCGTGGAAGCTCCACACCTCTTTCCCCAGACCTCACCCTGTGCATCTCTTCCACCTGGATGTTCTGGAGTTTTATCCTTTTACAAATAAGCTGATCAGGTACGTGAAACATTTGAGTTCTGTGAGCTGCTCTAGCAAATTAATCAAACCCAAGGAAGGAGGGGGTCATGGGAACCTCCGATTTATAGCCCGTGAGTCAGAAGCACGGGTGACAGCCTGGCCTTGGACTGGCATGTGAGGGTATGGGGGTGCGATCTTGGAGGACCTGAGCCCTTACCTGCTGCGTCTGGTGTCGTCTCTGGGGAGATGGGGTCCGAACTGCCTTGAGTGGTAGGACACCCAGCTGGCATCCAGAGCATTGCTTGCTGTTGGGTCTGGGGACCACCCCCTTCACCCCTCTCTACACAATTAGAATCGGGTTCAGGAACCCAGAACACCTGCCATTCTGAGTGACTGGGACGATGAGGACTTCTGAGATGGGAGGCTGAGCCTCTACCAGCACACCGGAGCCCAAGGCCTGGGACGTTGGCGACGTCAGCGCTGGGACGATGGTAATTATTGTTCCTAGGACCACTGGTTATCACAGCTGTGACTATTACTACTGAGCCTTTGCACGGGGGACTGGGAGGGGGCAGGGATGTGGAGGGCGACAGTTCAGAGGTCCTAACTGCTGTGGCTCAAGGTATCAAGGAGCACCTTTGTTCCATTTGGGGCAGTGGCTCAGGAATCCCCTTTCCACAGGCGTTGATGGTCCCCCCCCCCCCCCCCCCCCCCCCCCCCCCCCCCCCCCCGCCGCTTCTAGGCTCTGAGCTGTCTCCGGATCAGAACGGCACTCTGTGTACCCGAGGCCAAGACCCTGTCTTACTGGACCTTGTATTCCAACAGGTGGAGCCCAGCAACTGGCTAACAGGTCCATAATCTGTTCCTTGCTTCTTCTACTTCTAGAGGCTGCCGGTTTTCCTTGGCTCAGGGCTGCATCCCTCCAACCTCTAGGTCTATGGCCACATAACTGCCTTCTCCTCCTCCTCCAGCCTCCTACCTCCCTCTTCAAAGGACTCCTGTGATCACACTGGGCTCACTCGGATAAGCCGGGATGATGTCCCCATTGCAAGATCCTTCAAATCATCACACCTGCAAAGTCCCTTCTGCCATCTAAGGCACCACTTGCTGCTGGGGTTCGATCCTGTTGGGGACCTTCTTCAGAACTGTTCTGAACCCATGTCAGAGTCATCCCACTGAGGGGAGCTGTATCAGAGTCCTAGGGCTGCTGGAATAAAGTAGCACAGACTGGGGGGCTTACAACGGAAATGTGCTGTCTCACAGTTCGGGAGGTGGGAAGTCTGAAGCCAAGGTTTCATCAGGGTTGCTCCCTTCTGGAGACTTGAGGGGAGAAGCCGTTCCATGCCTCCTTCCTAACTTGCAGAGGCTGCTGGCGATCCTTGGCTTTCCTCGGCTTGTAGACGTGTCTCTCCCATTTCTGCCTTCGCCTTTGTGTCACCTTCTCCTCTCCATGTCCTCTCCCCTTCTCTTCTAAGGACGCTTGTCATTGGACAGAGGGTCCACTTGAATAATCCAGAATGATCTTGAGATCCCTAACTCGACTACATCTACAAAGACCCTTTGCCTAACAAAATTGCATTCACAGTTTTGGGTTGGACACATCTTCGCGGGGGCCACCATTCGACCCACTACAGATGTGACGCTGAAGTATTCATCCATAATCTCTCATCCCTTGCTGGCTGGTGTTGACCTGGGTGATCGCAAACCCTAGTGCTGAACCTTGCCTTCTACCAAGCTAACTCCCATGCTTTTCCAGAAAGCCCTAGGAAGGGAGGCAGAGAGGAAGAGGCACGTACTTGAGGCTGGAAGCGGGCAGCAGGCTCAGGCGCTGTGCACCGTGGCTGGGGGTGAACCCAAAGATCAGCCCGGGGGACAAGCAGGAGGCGCCATGGGGGGGGTGTCTGTATAAAATCTGTCTCAGAGACATGGATGACACAGAACCTTCCTGCATTCCAGTATTCCTTCCCTCTTCCTACCCCCCCACCCCTGCCCTTAGGCACCCCGGCCTTGCCTCAGCCTCCAGAATAGATGAATCAGCAGGAAAAACTCTTGTCTGCCCAGAAAGTCGGAGAAAGATGGAGGGCCAGACTGTCTCGCCGCCCCTCCCACACAAGCAGGCCCAGGAGTCTGGCTTCTGAGCAGCCTAGCCGACGAGGCTGTACATCTTTCTGAGCGAGCCAAGCGGAAAGAGGGGCGGGGTGGGGGCGAGGGTTGGGAGGGGGAGAAGTAATTAGTTTGATGAATCTTCTTTTTAAGTCGTTCTCTACATGGGGCTCTCACGGCCTCATAGGCTCAGTGATGCATTTCCTAAGTTTTATGAATCCTTAAACATGGGCCATTTTTCATGAGATAAGTGAAAGTAATCAAGTGTTGGTGCGAACCCCAGGTGTCCCCCGTCTGGAACAAGGACCCCCGATGAGTCTCCCAGGCCACAGAGGGTTTTGGAAAGTCCAGATGAGGTTTAAGTCACCTTGCTGCCAGAAGCGATGTGCATTCAATATCCATCCATGCACTCCAGGAGCTTCTTCTGCCCGGCTGTCCGGTGCTGGGACCTGGGGCTGGGGATCTGAGTCTGCGGCCCACTGTGGGGTGGGGCTTGGGACCGCATTTCCGCAGGAAGGTCTGTGCCTGTATACATACCCTCCCTGCTAGGCTGCCTGTGGTAGATTGCAAAATATTGGTCCCAGATCCTTCCCTGCCCTTTGGTAGTGCCCTCCCATGCTGACCTTGGACTTGGTCATTGACCTGCTTTGGCAAGTCATAAACGTCAGGTACGCTGAGGCTTAAAAAGTGCTGACTGTTCTCAGAATCTTCAGCCACCCTGTGAACAAGCCAGGCCAGCCGCTGCGGGCTGAGAGCTGTGGTCCACTTAGCCCTGTGCTCCAGCTTCCAACCAGCCCTCAGAAGCAGAACTTCCGGGGTGACCACTGGCCGGGAGTCAAAGCCTGAGAGTCACAGCCTGGCCAAGTACTAGGTTCTCAGTAAACACACATTCTCGTTCATTCCTCGTTCTGCATGAGGGCCCCTGCTGAGCCCAGCCCAAATTACCTATTGTAGACACGTGAGCAACACAGATGGTCGTGGTGGTTTTCCTTCTTTCTTTCTTTCTTTTTCTTTATTTCTTTCTCTTCCTTCCTTCCTTCTTTCTTTCTCTTCTTTTTAAGATGGACTTATTTATTCCGGGGAGGGAGCAAGGGGCAGAGGGAGAGAATCTCCAAGTAGACTCCCCACCAAGCCCAGAGCCCGATGTGGGGCTCGATCCCACCATGCATGAGACCACGACCGGAGCCAAAACGAAAAGCCGGATGCCTTAGCAACTGAGCCACTCAGGCGCCCCATAGACAGACGGTGGTTGTTTTCAGCCCCTGTTTGGGGGTGCTTTGTTCCACAACAAAAGTTAATGGACACAGCGTCCGTTTGGTGGTCCCCGTGAGGGGCCCGCATCAAGCTTCCTGTGGGGCTACTCGCAATTTATTGTCAGGCTGATTCCCAGCCTAGGACTATTCTTGACTTGGACACTAATGCTCAGCAAACACAACCAAGTTCCTTTTCCATTCCCTTTGGGGCTTTTTGATAACGGGACTAACGAATGGAACTCAAAAAGCTTTGATCTACTTGTTTCTATTTGAGGTTAGCCTCCAGGTGGTTAAGGTCATTATTGGATGGGGAGGCCTCGCAGAGGGTTGAGTTGAATGCCCTGGGAGGGAGCTGGAGACTAAGCCAGTTCACAATGGTGGCTTCCCCTCCTGCTGGGCTGATGGACATTATCCCTCACCTGGCCCAACCTGGCATGTTCTAGACTCCACCTCCAGCCTCCCTGCCAGCCTGAGAAACACGGGGTAATCCCCCCGCTGCAGCTATCCAAGAAGAGGAAACCTAGAACAGGGGTTCTAGAAAAAAAATGACCCTTCCCACCCTCCCTTATGATGAGACACCGGCATCTGCAGTCCTAAAAGCAATGGTTCCTTTGCCTCCCTTTCTCTCAGTGACTACAATCTGTCTCACCTTGACCTCAGGCTGTCTACAGAACCACCAGCCCCCAGAATACCCATCTCTTGGCTGAGGCCAACTTGGTCATTAGGGCCGCAGGTCCTTTCTGAGCAAGGCTGACCTGTCCATTGGGTGAGATGGGGTGTGCTGGGCACCGTTTGCTTGTGCCGAGGGCATGGCCACTGTCCGGTGGTAGGGGTGGGGAGTGGCCTTGGCGACGTCTGTGGGCAGACACACTTACCTCCGAGTGTCCTACAAGAAAGCCCAGACCTGCTTGGCGAGCACTGGCCTGGAGCCCAGAACACCAGCCCTGCCCCTAAAAGGCCCCGCCTCGAGCCTTGGTCTCCCCTTTTCCTTGCACAGGGAGAGCCCCTGACCCAGGGAAAGAGGGCCCGTCTCGGCCACTGGGCCTCCACATCATGTTCCAGGGAGATGTCCTCACTCTAGATTCCTCCTAGGCTGTCTTTCTGGGAGAAATGGCAGAAGCCAGAGAGCCAGGCCTACCGCCTGACTAGCTCTTGGTCAGGGGGCAGGTTGGGGGGAGGCCAGAGTAGAAGGGAGGGGACAAAGCTTCACACAGAGGCTGATTTCAACTGAAGAGGTCACCTTGCCAGACCTGCCCTTTGGGATCCCTCCTGCCTGATGGGATCATAGACAGCAACGGCAAAGGTGAGATGTATGGGTGAATGACTAGGGGTGTGTGCGTGCACACGCGCGTGAGGACGTGTTGTGAATGTGGGTAATTTGTGTGTTGTGTATTCGCATGTGTCTGTATTTGTGTACATGTGTGCGTGCACGTGTGAGCCCACCCACACTGTGACACCTCTGTGCCAAAGGAAGACGAATGCAGAGTCCGGGAAAGTCACTAAGTAATTCCGTTTCCCCCTTGAGTCACAGGCGGGGGCTCCTTCCTTCTGATCCCGTCACCTTTGTCCTCCCCACCCATACCTCGGCCACGGCACTGCTGGCGGCAGGGGGATGGGGGGGGGTGGAATCCTGAGTGCCAGCATCTCCACTGCCATTGATGTCACATCCCCCGAAGTGTCAGGGTGGGAGGGCAGCCACACTGCCACATCCTGGGGTTACATGATGTGCCTGCAGAATGAGGGGTGGGCAAGAATGATCATTTACTGAGCACTGAGCGCATGCCAGGCTCTGCGACTCTTGGCCTGTGGCCCCCCGCCCTCCTCATGTCTCCTGGGGTCCGTTCCCAAATACCCACCTTGCACTCACATCCTTATCTCAGGGACTATGTCTGGGGGGCCCAGACAAGGCAAGTGACTTATCTGATGAGTTGGGGCAAATCTAGGCCTGGGGGTCTCAGCCCCTTCTGCCCAGAGAAAGGCTATCATCTCCGCTTGCCGTGGTCTTCCATTCTGCCTGGAGCTGAGCAGGTCCAACTGACGCCAGAGCGAACGTCAGCAAAACAATTGTCGTGCCAGATCTGGAGCCACATCTGATAAGATACTTTCTTGTAATAAAGGACATTTTGAGCCCCACCTTTTGGACTTCCACGTCCATTTCTCCATCGGTCCAGAGGACAAGAAAAGAGTATTATTAATGGACCCTCCCGAAACCCCAACATCTATCACCGTATTCCCACAACCAGAAAAGTGCCAGGAACATAATAGGAGCTCATTAATATTTGCTGGATGGGAAAAAAGTGACAGAGCAAGATTCAAACCCACGTCTGTCTTCCTCCAAGGCCATGTCACCCTCTCTCCACCCCGTCAGAGAGAGGAGGGCTTGGAGAGAGACTGGGGGTGCCGTGGGAGCAGCAGAATGGCCCTTGATGTCCAGCTCTCCTGCCCTTCTGCAGAGAGAACATTCTCTGTGGGCCACAGTCCAGGGGTGAGGTCAGCAGTTCTGCCCTGGGGAAGCCAGGGCTTGGCCAAGTGCAAAGCCCTGCGCCTTACGCTGCCTGCCCCATCTCATCACAGCTCTGTTTTGACTGAGAAGTTCTACCTGCCTCTCGGGATTGATGTGAAGATTAATGGCTGTTTAGCAAATTACAGCTTCCCCATCACCTCCTGCTCCTGGGAGAGAAGGAGCCTTAGAAACGGAAAATAAAAACAAACCTCACCGCTCTGTGTCAAGGCTTGGCCACAGCAATGACAGCTGGGCCCAAGTCAGCAGAGCGTGGAAGCTTAGCAAAGCCAGGTGAGGTCTGGGGCCCCCCGGAGTGAAGGCTGAATGCCAAGCCCACCCTCTGGCTCTGGGGCGCACGGGGGCTGAGGGGAAGTGTGGAATGAGGCAGGGCGGTTCTAGAAAGACAGCCAAGGGCAGCTTGCAGCCAGGGCCTGTCTCCTCTGAAGGCCGTGATGGGGGGAGAGAGGGGAGTCCTGTCCACACCCAGGAGGGAACAGTCTGCCCCTTTCTGGGGCTCTTTCTGCCATTGACCTTCCTTCTCAGAAGCTCAGAGGGAGAATCCAGGGGATGACCGTGATCTTTACTGAGTTTGAGGTGCCCGGGACGGGGATGTGGACATCGCGGTGAGTGACAGGGACAGGTCCGAAGGGAGGGAAGCGGCAACAGGTGCAGGTGTCACCCTGCCCAGATGTCCCTGGCACTCCTAGTCCCTGTGTGCGCGCCAGCTAGGGCGACCTCTGGCCCGAGGGCTGGCTCAAGGGCTGGCTCGAGGCCACACGCGGGCCAGGCTCTCGGCCAGGGAACACAGGAGTGGGAAGATCATTACTCAGCGCCCCGGTCCCCAAGAGGGGACACTCTGAGGCAGGCGCCCTGAACCCGGTGGCCCATGGCGGGGTAGCTTTCTTGATGATGCTTCCTTCCCTTCCCCTGCTCACCTCCCCAGCTCCACTCGGTTCCTCCAAATAAACCAGTTCTGCTCATTCTGCTCACATTTCCGAGTCTGCTTCTGAAGGAGCCCAAAGTAGGTCAGAATGGAAAGGAAGAACGGGGGAGTCTGGAAAACCCCCGAGGGGGAGAGTACACAGACCTGGTGACTACCGCTTAGGCAGAAGAAGAAGAAGAAGAAAAAAAAGGTGTTCTATTCGCATCCCTCAAACAACCTCCCAACTCTACCTTCCCTCCTTTAAGAACAGTTTGTTTTTCCAGAGCAGCAACCAGGTGCTAACTGAACTTAGCCATCTGCAAGTGAAAAGATTTCCCAACGAATAGAGGCCCAGGCCCAGCCCTGCCCTGCCCTGCCCTTCCCTGCCCTTCCCTCCCCACCCTGATCTGCCGGGCCTGGAAAGTGTCTCTGGGAGCAACTCGCCTGCTGCCTCTCCCTGGGCTGTGCCTGGGGACAGGGTGGGCACTGTGAGCTAGGGAAGACAGAACCTTCCTGAAGGTTCAGGCTCCCCAGCCCTCCCTTCCTCCCCTCTGCACCCTCTCACACACGTCAGGGATCCGGGATCTCCAGATTCCTTATGCAAGAGGGGCCCTCCGGGACACGTGGTCCTTGGCCATCTGAAGGGCAGGCTTTAAGGGACTACCACCAGAGTTGGCTGTGGTTGGTTTGGAGGACTTTTGATCTCTTGACTTTATTTCCTGGTCTAGCCCCATCCCACAGCTCTGTTCCAGAGGTCGCAGGGGGGGAAGAAATAGAAAACCTGGGCTGTAACACAATCTGCCAATTCTGCTGAGAGGCCTCTACCCTGTGGCCCTCTCTCTGTAAGAGGGTGCTTTGAGGGAACTGGTCTGGGCTAGGGAATGATCGAGGAGAGGCTAGTGGGCCTCAGGGAGCACGGGGCCGGGGGGGTGTAGCTGGGCGACTCAGACCTCTCCCAGGGGTCTCCTGAGGTGTCTTGCTTCCACCTCCCCACCACAGGACGAGGGTGACATAGGGCGCCTGAGCCTATGCTTCCGGGCGGGGCTCCTGAGTGCTGAGGTGGAAAGGGCCCCTGAGGGAGGGATGGGGCAAAGGCGACTCCTGGGCATGCCAGGACTGTGCTATATGCCCTGTCATGTAACTCTCACATTAACCTTGTGAATGGGGCTCTGCTGTTCCTATTTCACACAGGAGGAAACAGAGTCATCCAACCAAGGCCAACAAAACCAAGAGGTGAAGAAGCCAGGTCTTGAACCCAGAGCTTCCTGGCTTTGGAGCCCACGCCCGTGCTTTTGGCACAAAATCTTAACACTGCCTCTCCGGGGTTCTAAGAGCTGGGTACGAGGTCCCGCAGTGGACACCAGAGGAGCTGAGAGTCGCCTCACATCGTGAAAACTCAGTGTGCTCATCAGTGAAGGAAGGTGAGCAGGACTTCCCGAAGTCTTCCACTCCCAACCCTGGATGTGCAGAAGGTTCTGTGGGCTAGCAGGTAAATGGCCCTGAGTTGGGCCAGAGCAGTTGGCCTCAAGTATGGGCTGGGCATCATTTCTAAAGACTCAAGGTAGCTGGTTTCTGATGGATCAGCCTGCTCTATTTGGGACCCCAGCTCCCCCCCGCACCCCCTTCACCAACCCCAGGAGCATCTGTATCTGCCGGTGGCGAGGCTGACTGGATCAGGCCAGGTTCTAGGCACATGACAATTCCAGTTATCCACTTCTGCATTATAAGTGCCTCCAGTCATGAGTGCCCTAAAGCAACTGTTTTATGATATGCTATAATTTAATGGGTCAGGAATTTGGGTAGGGTTTGATTGTGCAACTCTTGTCCTCAATGCATTGAGGGAGGTCTCGCTGGTATTTAGCTGGCAGATGGATTGTTCTGGAGTCTTCCCTCAGATATGTAGAGCCTTGGCAGGGATGGCTGGCAGACCAGGCTCAGCTCGCCCTGACCACCAGAGTGGGCTTTCCAGAATGGGGTCTCAGGATACCTGGAATTCTCCTATGATGACCCAGGGCTCCTAAAGTGAGTGTTCCAGAGAACTGGGAGGAAGCTGCATGGCCTCTTAGGACTCTAAAGCCTCAGAAGTAACATGCGGGGCCTTAGCCACCCTCTCTGGGTTGAAGCAGTCACAAGCCTGCCTGCGTTCAAGGGGAGAGGCCGTCAATCCCACCTGGAGTTGGCAAGAGTGTCAAAGAATTAAGGCCATGTTTTAGAAGTGTCATATGGCCTAGCTGTCCAAGTTTGCTCTCCACATCCCCACTCCTTCCATCCTCCTTCTCCTGTGCCACTCCAACCATCCAGGCAGCCAATGCCCACCTCTCTCAGGAATGAACTGAAACACTCATTCATCATTAATTGTCAGAGTCTTCACATGTTACTCCCCGGAGGGGCATTTTCACTTGAAAACTGTGGCCTGAGAATGGCGTGGCATAACCAAAGGAATGCATTGCTAATGGTGGAATTTCAGGCATTTACCACAGGCCGGTAGGGGATATATTTTTCGACCAAGGGACTTTCCTGGTGCAGACAGCTGGCTGTTCAGTCTATCCTGAGCCCATAAACATCAGACTGTTATCACTGGGTCTCTGAAGGCAGTCTGGACAGTAGCTTCCACACTTCCACACAGTGGTTCCCTAGCCTTTACTGTGAATCAGCACCCACATGAAGGAGAAGGGGAGGAGGTGATGTTTCTTGGCTACTCTGGTGGCCAGCTCAGAACTCCACAGATTCAGTGCCCCACAGTGTAAAGGGCAGAAAAGAAAGAGAGTGGTGTGTGTGTGAAATTCAAGTTTGTTTGAAGGTTCAAATATTTCTGTAGCATTGGCTGCCTTGGAGCCTCCCAAAAACAGGTTCTAGAATAGTGACTTGATGTAGAATAAGGCTAACCTCAAGCCCAGAGAGGGGAAGAAGCTTGCACAACTATACACACACACACACACACACGCATGCACACACACTTTCTCTGTAACACCAGAACTTTATCTTATTAGCTTTCTTTGTTGGGTTTGACTTGATGTCACAATAAAGTGGGTATGGTCAATGTACTTCAGTTGTTCAGATAAATTTCCAGAAATTTCCACACAGGTTTCTTAACATCCCTCCCTTCCTGCCACCAACCTTTTTTTGTTTGTTTGTTTTCTTTTAAAGATTTTGTTTATTTTAGAGGGAAAGAGAGAATGGGAGGGGCAGAAGGAGGAGGGAGAGGGAGAGAGAATCTCAAGCAGACTCTATGCTGGGCACAGAGCCAGACACAGGGGCTCAAATCTACCACCCTGAGATCATGACCTGAGCCTAAACCAATAGTCAAAGTCGGACACTTAACCGACTGAGCCACCCAGGTGCCCCCTACCCCAACCTTTTTAAACTTAAGCTCACAGTACTTAGTTTCAGGGGGAGAGGTTCAGAGATATCTGGGAGGTTTTGAAGGGAGGCACCAAAGACATCATGGGTATTCAGCAAGCACTTACTATGCACAGGCACCCTTCCTTTTTCCATGTTTTGACTCCATTTAACTGTCACAAGAGCTTGTTTGGTGAGTGTGGCCAAGGGTGGCTCTGCCCTTGAAGGGTGAGGGGCTCTGGGATGCTGGAAAAACAAAACTAAAGCCCCTTGTTGCACAACTCACGAGAGGAGTTGGGATGGGGATGGCAGTGCTCAGTGCTCGGGCTTCTTTACCCTTTACCCCCTGTGGACCCTGTAGCCACAAAGAGAGCTCCGTGGGCCTCACTGTGTAGACCAAATGCTTCTAGGAACATTCCTCCCGGGCCACACAAAGGCTGCCCGTGTCATTAACTGTGGAAGCACCAGGCCCCCAGTACAGGCCCTTGCTCTGTGGTTGAGCAGAGCAGAGAGCCTGTGCCTGGACTTCACCGTGTAGACAGCGTTGGTGTTGGGTGGAGAGCTAGTTACAGGAACCAGGAGACCCGACATCTGGTCCCATCTGGTAACTTGCTGCGGAATCCTGGGCCTCTCACTTATCTCTGAGTTTCTGTTTCTTCATCTAGAAACTTACATTATTTGACCTCTAAGGTCCTGAAATCCTATGATTCTGAGATGAATCATAAAACTGAGTCAACAAAACCTCTCAAATCCCAGGATCAGTTGAAGTCAGGGAGGGTAAGAAAGCAGAGAGAGGGAAGAAGTTGATCTAAGTTAGTTCGGGAACAGGACAGGTAGATGAAGTCGTGGTATTTCTCATCTGTGGAAGCACTGTACCCACCAAAAATACCTCTCTGCTTTACAGGATTATGAGCCAAAACCACTCTGATGGGGATGAATTTCTGACCGCATAACAATTTCCACCCAGAAAGATTTAAATGCAAACTCTCCTGGGAGAGACAATTTGTTCATTGACTTAAATTTATACTAAGGTGTAAATGACTGACCTGAGATTTATTCCAAAGAGTAGGTTTTGAAGGATGGGAGCCTGGATCTTGAGGCTTGAAGGCAGAAGAAAGAACACCTCCAAGGGCAGGGCCAATAAAAGAGTGCAATAATGTGATTATTCTACAGTTGCCTTTTCCACCACTATCCCCCATCCCCACCCCTTCTGACGAAGGAGCCACCTAAGCAAGATCTCTGGTTTTGAGAACCAGAGGACAGAGGAGAGGCTGATCAAAATGAGGTGTTGGGGAGGTGCCTCGAGGAGCTGTGTCTGCCAAGCCTGCCTTGCGCCTAGGTAACCAGCCAGAAAGACGACCTTCTTTCCTCAGGGGCTGGGGAGGGAGGCACGGGGCCCAGCTGGCCAGGAGCCCGAGGCAGAGGGGCACACGGATGGAAGCCAGGATGTGCTGAGCTGGCAGGCCGGCCACCACCCATGCACGGCCCCGCATACATTTTGTGCCTTCGGTGTCCTCACCTTGTAGGAAAGTAGTTGCTTGTGTTCTAACCAGCTGTCCCTGTGTGGGATGTTGCCCATGATTTACTAAAGGGGGAGAACATTTGTTTCTTAACACAGATGTCCAAGGGAGCCTCACTGATGAATGGCAGAGGCTTCAGCTCTAAGGCTGCTGGCCCCGGTGGTGGCCACGATGCTCTGAGCCTCTGAGAGGGAGGGAAGAAGGGGCTGGAGCCCAGGCGCCCCTGGGGGGACACAGGGCTATGGCCGGAGGAGGCATGGGGCCATCTGTGCTTGTCCCCCTGCTCCGTCAACCCAGACTCCGGTGGGGGCCCCCGGCCGTCAGCAGGTCTGAGAGGTGTGGCAAGCCAGTGGCTGTGGTGGCCTGGGGGCACACATGGGAATTAGGCCACCTTTCCAAACAGTGGGCCAGTCACTCAAGCTGTGTTTCTTGGTTTCCTGGCTGGACAGGCAGGAATAATTCATGCCTTTGTGGGGTCTGGTGTGAAGATGCGTATGCAGCCCTTAGTGCACGGCGAGTGCTCGACAACCCAGAGCCACAGCCACTTGTCCTCCTCTTCCACGGGAGGCGATGATGTGCTTCGGGATTGGGTGGGGTGTCCTCCTCTCCCCGGCCCCTGCTCCTCCACAGTCCTCCTTCCCACTTCCTCAGCCCCTGGCTTCTATTCCTAGCCTTTTGCTCCTCTGCACTCCCAGGGCACCCATGGCTTTGCCACATCCCCTGGCCGAGACCCCAGGGCCCGGAGCTCCCCAGCCCTGGGTGATGCTCAGGGGGGCGGGATGGCCTTGGGGCAACACTGCTCTTGAGGGAGCACCCTGGCGAGCTGGCAGGGGTTTGAGGGGGTCTGGAGGCTGAGGTTCGGTACAAGCAGCTGTCGGCACCGCGGCTGGGGAGGATCCCGATGGGACCGTGAGAGTGGCCGGACCTCAAGCTCCAGACCCGTCCAGTCTCTGCAGCAGCACCCGGTGCTGGGAGCAGTACTCGCTGGGCGGGGGTCGGGGACCCGCAAAGCCTGACTGATGGAGGGATGTGCCCCTGGGGATGGTGAAGGGCCCTGGGCCCCAGTAGAGGAACTCCAGAGGTTCTGGAAGTAGCCAGGAGACGGAGGGAGCAGCAGAAAAACAGGATTCCCCTCAGGAGCCTGTGTCCAGGGCAGGGGCTTGGCTGCGAAGACTCGTTTCTGGAGTCCTAGAGATCTGGGCTCAAGGAAGGAGGTGACAGAGCTGGTCTGAGTCACCAGCAGTTTCATGTCCTTCATGTCCCCTGCTTCGCCCACTATCGATGGCACCACATAAGGGCAAGAGCTTTCGGAGGGCCCGGATGGAGATGGACGGCTTGGGAAAGCCAGTCGCTGGAACAGCTCCAGGTGCACAATGCGTGCTTAATAAATAACCAGCGATGCTGTTGCGGGGGGGGGATTTATGGAGAAGGGCGGCGATGATGTCACCTTTAACAGCAGACAACTCCATGGTTTTTATTTTGTTCCCCAACCCCAAGGCCATTATGGGCTTGGGATCTCCATGGACAAAGCAGAAAAACCTGGGCTTCCGTGCTGTGCAATTTGCCCACCCTGGATTCTGTGGCTGCCCTTGCAGCAAGAAAGAAGGGTTCTTCCTTAGCAATACCATTTCAGCAGCACTGGGGTAGAAGCAGCAAGAGACCATCTCCGGCCTCCTATTTATGAAAACAATAGCTCAAGTTTATGGTATTAACAGTAAGCACCGCCGCTTCACTTCTCCCCACACCCTCTCTCCACACACGTATACATGCACACACACGTGAATACACAAACATGAATACACACATATAGACGTACACGTGCATATACATGTACACACATATAAGCACACAAATACACACATATGTAAATGTGCACATACATAATACACGTGCATATAAATACACAGAAACATACACATAAATACACACGTATATACATATATAAACACACATAAATACAAACATATAAATACACGCACACATAAAAATACAGACACATATCCAACACCAAACATAAGCACAAATTCACGCACAGAAAGGCACATGGAAACACACAGAGATTCAGAGGTGCCCATGTACACGTGTGACCCGCATCTCTATGAAAATGTAGAGTCTTGGTTTGGAGAAGAAAAGCAGACTAAGACAACCTAGTCTTTAGGAAGTAACTGTGGGGGCACCTGGGGGACTCAGCTGGTTAAGCGTCTGCCTTCGGCTCAGGTCATAATCCCAGGGTCCTGGGATCGAGCCCCACATCGAGCTCCCTGCTCAGTGCGGAGCCTGCTTCCCCCTCTCTCTCTGCCTGCTGCTTCCCCCTACTTGTGCTCTCTCAATCTCTCTGTCAAATAAAATCTTAAAAAAAAAAAAAAATATATATATATATATATAAAACTTTTTAAAAAAAGAGAAAAAAGAAAGGAAGGAAGGACAAAAGAAAGAAACTGTTCCAGATATTTTAAGCAGAAAGGGATTTAAGACAGGGGAGTGGGCGCTCACAGAATCATCCGAAGGAGTGTTCATTCCCTGAAGCCACACCACCAAATGACCACAGACTGAGTGGCTTCAAATAACAGAAATGGATTCTTTCCACCATTCTGGAGGCCAGAAGTCTGACATCAAGGGGACATCCTTTGCCTCTCCCGGCTTCTGGTGGCCGTCCACATTCTCTGCGGGTTATATCAGTCCATCTCGCCTCTGTCTCCACATGGCTTTCTCCTCTCCGGTGTTTTCTCCTCTTCCATCTGGATACGGACTCCCGTCATTGGATTTAGCACCCACCAGGTGCTAAATCCAGGATCATCTGGTCTCAAGATGGCAACTTTATTACATCTGCAAAGGCCTTTTTGCCAAGTAAGGTCCCATGCATAGGTTCCAGGGGTTAGGACATGGCCCCAGCTTTTGGGAGGGCACCATTCAATCCACAACAGAGGGGCTGTTGTGAAAACTCTAGGCCAGGTCCCCAAGGATGACTCTCAGAAGCTTGCAGAACTGACTCGCTGAGGAGCCGCCATCTTTGCCACGTGCAGAAAGGCCAGGAGCCACCGTCAGAGCGGCCATCTTTAAAACCCCACAGCTGTGAGCCCAGCGTCAGGAAGTGGCCTCTGTTGCTCCAGCAACGGTCTCTGGGCACTGACAAAACTGGTGAGGGGACAAGGAAATGCTCTGGAAAATTCCCTATCTCTTCAGCCCATCAGTTGCCAGGCAGAGTTGACTACGCAGAGTAGATGGCCGTGGGGAGATCCTGTTTGTTGTACATGAGCCTTCACCACGTAATTTCTAGGAAAACCCAATTGTCATTTGGGGAGCCACCCTGTATAAGCTATTTATGGCTGTGTGACTAGCTATCCCCAAACTTCGTGACTTCAAACAACAACCACCATTTCTCATGGTTCCATGAATTGACCAGGCTCAGCTGGGCGATGTTTCTG
Organism: Taxidea taxus jeffersonii; assembly: GCA_003697995.1. Classification (NCBI taxonomy): domain Eukaryota; kingdom Metazoa; phylum Chordata; class Mammalia; order Carnivora; family Mustelidae; genus Taxidea; species Taxidea taxus. The sequence goes on from ML099208.1 coordinate 17,384, forward strand.
CTCCTCCTGGTGGCTGGAGGCCCCACTGGTTTGGACGGCCGAAGACGAGCCCACCCACACAGCTGGCAGACAGAGCTGGCGCTGGCCAGATCAGCTAGGGATATTGGCCAGAGCTCCTTGATTCTCCCCAACACGGGCCTCTCCACGTGGCTTCCTGGATGCGTGTTCCAAGTAGGCAAAAGCAGAATCCGCAGACTTCCTAAGACCCAGCCTTGACATGTACGGTGTTATGTCTACCATACTTTTTGGGTTCAAACGAGGCACAAGGTTGGCCTAGATGCAAGGGAATGGGAAAACACGCCTCAGTGTGGCAAGAGTGGCAAAGCATTTGGGACCAGCTGTAATTCACTACTCTCCCCTAACTATTCTCAAGTCACACGGTCCTGGTGGAGCCAGAGGGGGCCTGGCCTATCAGAACAGCTCTTCCCCAACATCAGTGTCGGGATGAGGGATGGCCACATGATACAAGTCCAGCTGAAATGGCAATCAGACTCACTTTGGAGGCTTTTGTTAAGAGCTCCCAGGAGAATATCCTCCTGACTTTCCATGCTGAACTGAAGCAGCATGAATATGAGGAGACACTGTTGCCGTCTTACTGGGACACAGAGTCTACGAAGGAAGCCAGAGCCAGGAGGAGGGAGAGGGAGAAACTGAGTCCAGATAACACTTCCTGAACACAGCAAAGCTTCTTCCGACTTGGACAGCTTGTGGGCCTCCCGGAACTGATCCTGCGGCCAGGGAAATGTGCCAAGGAAGCAGGTTGGGGCTCTACCTGTCCTTCCTCAGATGGAGTTCAGCCGGCTGTATGACCATTGATTAGGAAGCAGGTACAAGGACAGTGCTGTAACCTGTTCCTGCAGCCTTGGTAACGTCCCACTCTGTCCTTGGGCACTTTGCATGCTGAGTCCGCTCGGAGGCAGGAGCATGATCTTTTGGCAGGGGTAGCCACACTTCTGGGGGGATCAGTTGCCACAGTCCTCTGAAAATGGAGGGTGCCAGGCAGCTACACCACTAGTCGTGCTCCGACCAGGGCTCGGAATCTGGAATCTTAAATGTCTTCGTATTTCTAAGATCTCAGTGTTAAGGGACCTTCTGGTATAGATTTAGATAGGGATATTTGAAGTCCTTGAGTAGCTACTTCTGTAGTGTGGGTTCCTGATTAGATTTTTCTAGTTGCTACCTAACTGCCCCTAACACACACACACACACACACACACACACACACACACTCTGTACATAAAGAAAGATGCTTTAGAATGAATCGTCATCCAAAGAGTAAGACACCATTCTGGTTTTTATAAGAAGCTCCCTCTCCCCTTGATCGCACTGAGGGGGAAAGTAGATGATTAACAATGGAGTCTTTGAGCCAATCAGGGGAAGCCCTGTGATATGAGGGACCCTTGTCCTAGGGTCCTTGGAGAGGCGCTAGGTATCCTGAAATCCACTGAATCATAAGGAAAACGAGTTGTATCACGGCATATGTACGTTTGGGGTGTGGGGGTGGGGAGGTGGCAGCTTCTATCAGATTCTCAGATTTTCCTGAGACCCAGAGGTGTTAAGAATCTCTGAACTAGGCACGGTTGGGGGGAGGAGGTGTAAAGAAGCAATCTGCGTGGAGATAGCCCGGGGAAGCTTTAACAGTTTCTTCGTAGAGTCAGATCTAACGGTCCATGACTAGGGTTCTGCAAAGAACATTTCAAAATAATCACGGGGGACGGGGTGGTCAGAGAGTGGATTAAACCTTGAGCTTTTCGGAAGCAGTGGCGCTTTGGGAATATGTTTCTTTTTAATTTTTGGAAGCTTCAAATTGTAGTAAAAACCACATGCTGCAAAATTTACCATCTAAACCATTTTTTAAGAGCACAATTCAGTAGTGTTAAATATATTCGCATCGCTGTGCAACAGATTCCCAGAACTTTTTCATCTCCCCAAATCATGGAACAACTCCCTCTCCGCCCCCTCCCTACAGCCCTTGGCAACCACTCTTCTACTTGCAGCTCTGTGAATCTGACTACACCAGGGACCTCATCTAAGGGGACTCATTCGGTGTTTGTCCCATTTTAACTGGCTTATTTCACTTAGCGTCACGTTTTTAAGGTGTGCCCATGTCGTAGCAGGTGCCGGAACGTGGCTCCTCTTGGAAGCTGAATGATATTCCACTGTTCCGCTAAACCACATTGTGTTTATCTATTCATCCGGCGGTGGACATTTGGGTTGCTGTCACTTCTTGGCTACTGTGAATAACGCCGCTATGTACATGGGTGTGAGAAATATCTCTTCGAGTCTCTGCTTTCAATTCTTTTGGATAAATACCCAGAAGTGGAATTGCTGGATCATATGGCTGTTCTATTTTTAATTTTTTGAGGAACCACCGTACTGTTTCCATAGTGGTAGAAGCAATAGCGTTTTTAGCTGAACCTAGAGCAGGGTCACTCAGAGTTAGGCACAGAAATTCTGGTGTCTTTTCAAAAACAGCTTTTTCTTGGGGCACTGTGGTGGCTCAGTGGGTTAAGAGTCTGCCTCTGGCTCAGGTCGTGATCCCAGGGATGGAGTCCCACATGGGGCTCCCTGCTCAGTGGGGAGCCTGCTTTTCCCTCTCCCACTCCCCGTTGGTGTTCCCTCTCTCGCTGTCTCTCTCTCTCTGTCAAATAAATAAATCTTTAAAAAAAATTTAAAACTAGCCTTTTCTTTTCTTTTCTTCTATGGTATGTGAAAGCAGTATGGAATAGTGGTTGGGGGCAGTTAGAGAAAGCCAAGTTCGAATTTCAACTCCTCTACCAACCGGCTCTGTGATGATCTCTTTACTCCATTAGCTACTTAGCTATGAAATGGTAATAGCAGTCTTCAGCATGCAGGACTGTCCTAAGGATTAAATAGGATCAAGTATAAGTCGCTAAGGATCTAGAGACCCAGAATAGCTGGTTCTCTTGTTCAGGAAAACACATCACTGTTTTCATGAAGAATCCGAGCCAAGCAGCATCTGGAACAGAGAGGTTGGGACAAAGGGAGATGACTTGCTCTGGGAATAAAGTCATGAGAATTCCACAGGCAGGCTGAGGCTCTCCCAGGATGGGGTAAGAGAATGGACGGCCTCAAGAGGGAGAGGAAGGAAACCACAAAATGCCTCCCTCCACCCGCTGGAAGGCTTTGAAGAGTGAAGGCCAGACATGGCTGCCCAGTGAGGGGAACCGGCTAGGAAACCATAGGCCTCCCCATTTAAAGTTGCTTCTTGCCCTTTGCTATGCTGTCATTACCGCCATCACTTCCAGACCTTCTGTCAAGGGAAGCTATGTTCCCTAGGTAGGGGGGACACGCCATCATTTCTAGTCAACAAACGTTTGTTCAGTGCTGACCATGGGCCAGACACTGTCAGAGCCACTTTCCCAAACACTGACCCTCAGAAGAACCAGATGAGAAAACTGAGGCACGGAGCAGGACTCACGCAAGGTCTCAGAGTGGGGGTCACTGGTTGTGCCGGGATCCCAGAGCAGCACCCCCCCCCCCGGACTCTAGTGTCCCTGCAGGGTGGTGGCAGCAGCTGGGGAAGGCAGGTGACGTGGAGACCCTGCACATGGGAGGCTCCTGTGACACGGGCTTTATTTTTTTTGAAGATTTTATTTATTTATTTGATAGACAGAGATCACAAGCAGGAAGAGAGGCAGGCGGGGGGAGGGGGAAGCAGGCTCCCCGCTGAGCAGAGAGCCCGATGTAGGGCTTGATCCCAGGACCCTGAGATCATGACTGGAGCTGAAGGCAGAGGCTTAACCCACTGAGCCACCCAGGCGCCCCTGACACGGGCTTTAGACGCAGGGCCCCCACCCAGATATGAAAGGGAACTTGGGGCCTCTGTGATCACACGGGCTGCCACAGGGCAACTGCTCAACAGATAAGAAAGTGGGTGAGTGTCACCACTCCCCCCGGTCTGCTGGTGACGAAGTCCTTCCTTGGAATCGCACACCTTTGGCAACAGGGTCAGACTTCAACTTCCCACACTCCTGCTGGGGTGCCTGGAAGTCTCCCTTTGCCACATCTCTCTCCAGACCCCACAACTCACACCTCCAGGAGTGGCAGCATTCCCCAGAGGCCAGGCGGGTCCCGGGCCCTCCCCAAGGACAGGGAGGGCAGACCTCTCCCCAGGTCACCCCTGAGCAGTGTGGTGGCTGAGGTGGCTGACTGATGGTCCCACCTCGCCTGGCCTGACGCCCGTGGCTGCCTCTGGAGTTAGGCAGGTGGGGTGTGGGCATCAGAGACTCTCACCAGGACTCCCATCCCAAATTAGTGCCTATGTGTGTGCGTGTGACAGAGAGAGCTAGCGAGAGACAGAGAGAAGGTGTGGCACCCCCACCTCGTCCCAGCAGAAAGCCAACAAAATACCCCTCCCTCTCTTCTGACAATTCTTCACAGAGCCCTTTCCTTCCCGGAAGGTTTTATTGAAGACAGGAGTGAGTCCCCGTGCATCTCTTCTGCCCGCCTCCCCACCTCCAATGACAAGAGAAAACCAAGAAGATGAAAAGGAAAAACGAGAAAGAGGAAAAAGGAAGAGACAGGGAAAGAAGAATCCTTTACCTCCTCTCCGTCAAGGTCAACAACCTTGACTTTCTGGGCGGCTCCAGCCATTGCTGCCTCCAGCCTTGAACTAGCTTTCTGAAGGCTCAAGTCCCCAGAGCCAGGTCTGGGGTGCCTCTCTCTGCATCTTTAGGGGTGATTAAGTAGGCAGCCAGTAGGCAGCAAATAACTCAGAAAAAACAGGAAGTATTTTGATGCATTTAACATTTGTTTTCAGAACAGACTGATGATCAGGTAAACACTGTTAAGTGTTCACGAGTGGGCAGAGCTACCAAATTATAGAAAACACTGCCTGTGAGCTCTGTGGGCCCGTTCTCAGCCTCATCACCCATTCCTTCCACACTCCTCCTAAGCATTAATTTCCTGTCAACAGTCAGCCCGGGGGAGGAGCCTGAAGATCTCAGGAGTGCGTGCTCTCCAAACAAGCTGTTTTTCATCAGGAAATTGGAGACGTTTCCTCGAAAAACAACGGCCTGTGGCAGTTGTTTTTAGGCAGTGGGGTGGGGGCTCTTCTCAACTCTTACGGAAGGCCCTCTGCACAGCACAGAGCACACAGATGCCCTCTCAAATGTACAGAGAGCCCTGGTCGACTCTCGGGGGGGCAGGGGGGCGGGGCCTCTCAGGAGTGCTGGCTCCTCACTATAAACAGTGTCCAGAGGTTGGAGCCACTCTACTACTTGTCGCCTCCAATCTTGACGTCAGAGCCCGATCAAAACTCTCCCCTTAGCTTTCTACCCAGTAACTGGGGACTCCTAGAAGATGAGCCTTCTGATTTGCCCATTTTCAGAAAGATACATGTACAAGGCTGCTCACTGGTACGTTGTTCTTTATAAAAAGCTGGAAGCATCCGAAACGGATGTGGAGTGATCCAAAGTCCTTCCATATGTGTCCCTAGAGAAAGATCTGTGAGCCACACTGCCGGCTGGAGAAAGCTTGGTGCAGACCACTGTGTGACCACACCGTCCCAGTGGTAGCTGGATTTCCCCTCGTAGCAGAGCTAGAGACAAGAATCTGCCTGCAGGTCATTATGTGGGAGGTGACCCAGGAAGCACAGTGAGGGAAGAGGGAAGTGAGCCAGGGTGGGGAGGATGACAACAAAGGGCAGGTCAGTGAGCAGGTTCCCACTGGGGCAACTGGGGCTCTGTCCCATGGGGACCCACTGAGAACGCGTGTGGAACAAACATCAGGATCCAGCCACCAAGGGGCAAGGAAGCTGGGGTACTTATCTATCACCTCCGGCCACTCATTCATGCCCCGGGGCCTGTAGCCAGCCTGAAGGGCCACTGAGCACCTCCTTGGCCAGATAGCATGCTTGTGCAGAGAGATCCAGAAGAAGGTAGGCTTTGAGCACAATGTCTGTAGGTGCCTCTCGGGGTGGGTGGGGGTGACCGGGGAATATGAGTGGTACGGCAGCATCTACTGCGGTCCTATTTATGTATTCAAAAAAATCCAAATTTATAGAGGTCATATATATGCTTGGAAAATTCTAGGGATGTAGGCCTGGAGACCTAGGGCATATACTGCCCAAGGGTACTTTATACCTTAAATCCTTCTGTGGGGGCGGGGGCTGCCTGAGTGGCTCAGTCAGCGAAGCATCTGCTTTGGGTTCAGGTCAAGATCCCAGGGTCCTGGGATCCATCTCTGCATAGAGGTCCTTGCTCAGCGGGGAGCCTGCTTCTCCCTCTCCCTCTGCCCCTCATGCCACTCATTCTCTCTTTCTCATTCTCTCTCTCAAATAAATAAACAAATAAATAAAATCTTAAAAAAAATAGAACCCTTCTGTTGTATTTGTTTTTGTTAAAAAATAAAAACAAATAGATCCACATCTGACTGAAATCATTGAAAACCTGATTAATCATTTTATTTATTTTTTTTAAAGACTTTTATTTATTTAACAGACAGAGATCACAAGCAGGCAGAGAGGCAGGCAGAGAGAGAGAGGAGGAAGCAGGCTCCCTGTGAGGCAGAGAGCCCGATGCGGGGCTCGATCCCAGGACCCTGGGATCATGACCTGAGCCGAAGGCAGAGGCTTTAACCCACTGAGCCACCCAGGTGTCCCTGATTAATCATTTTAAAACTACTCTTTGTACAGCAGCGAAAGCCCTTAGTGCTTCCGCTTTCCTCGAGTCTCTTTTAGGATCAAACAATAATTCCTCGCATGTCTTGTGTGCTGTCTGTACACCAAGCGCAGTGCAAGCCTTTTCACGTGCCCAGTGACACCCCTGGAAAGTGCGAACTAAAGTTCCAACTTTATTTATTTATTTTTTTAAAAAAGATTTTATTTATTTATTTGTTAGAGAGAGAGAGAGAGAGAGCGAGCACAGGCAGACAGAGTGGCAGGCAGAAGCAGAGGGAGAAGCAGGCTCCCTACCGTGCAAGGAGCCCGATGTGGGACTCGATCCCACGACGCTGGGATCATGACCTGAGCCGAAGGCAGCCGCTTAACCAACTGAGCCACCCAGGCGTCCCCAACTTTATTTTTTTTTTAAGATTATATTTATTTGTTTGAGAGAGGAGAGACAGAGCGCATGTGTGCACAAGCAGGGGAGGGGCAGAGGGAGAAGCAGACCTCCTCCCCCCCATCAGGGAGGCTCTATCCCACCGACCCTGAGATCCTGACTTGAGTCAAAGGCAGACGCTTCACCAACTGAGCCCCCTAGGCGCCTGTGAAATTCCAACTTTAGAGATGGGGACATCCAGGCTTAAAGAACCTAGCTTTCATTTGCTTAAGGACATACAACGAGTCTACAGCCATACCACCCTGAACGCGCCCGATCTCGCCTGATCTCGGAAGCTAAGCAGGGTCGGGCCTGGTTAGTACTTGGATGGGAGGTCATACAACGAGAGTATACTTCCATGAGTGGAATCAGAATTTGAACCAGACCTGCCTGTGTCCTGAGCCTGTGTCCGCAGGCACAATGAAAGGTTCATCCGGAGGTTCTCCTCCTATCTTCTCGAAACTTCCATTCTTCAGGCCGACTGCTTTCCCCTCCCCAGTGTTTTAGGAGCTTCTGGTCCCTGTCAGCCTTTTCCCAGCTGCCGCGCCCCAGACACAATGGAGAGAATGGAGGGTGGGGGTAGGGTGGGGTCAGTCCTTGGAATGGAGCCATTTCCCTCTGGTATGGGCTAGGTCGTGCTCCCCCCCTACAAATATATGTTGAAGTCTGAACCCTCCCAGTCCCCAGAATGCTATTTGGAGGGAGAGTTTTTACAGAGGTCATTGAATTTAAAATGAGGTCATGCGGGTAGGCCCTAATCCTGTGCGACCAGTGTCATTGTAGAAAGGGGGAAATTTGACCTTGGACTTGTAGCCCCCAGTACAGGGGGACAGTATACTTCTACTGTTTATGCCTCTCAGTTCCCAGTACTTTGTTCCGGCAGCCCTGGAAAACAAATCTGCCCTCTCTCAAAGGTGTCACTCCTTGTCACTCTCCATTCTAGCAAGTATGAGCCTCCCACCCCAATGCAGGAATCTAGGGAAAGAGGGGTGAAGGCACTTTGTATAGCACTGGGAGTCCTCACCCCACCTCTGACTTTTCCCCCAAGTGGGCTGAAATGTCTTGTTTCTGCTAAGAGAACATCTAGAAATGAATAGCTCTGGCCAAAGGCTTCCAGAATCACATAATACTTCTTCCCGGATTTGATGGCTGAATGAATGAATAAGTGAATGAATGAAGTCCTAAATCTCTAACGCCTGTGGCCTGACTCCGACTAGAAGCATGTCTGCTTATGAAATCTTGGCCTGCAAACTCTGGCGGAAAGCTAAGCACCAGAAAAAAATGTGTATCCTCTCTGCTGCTAAGAACAGGTGAAGTGAGTGATGGTCCCTTTGGATTAGTGAACAAGTGGGTTCAAGGACAGTCAGGCTCCAACCTGTTCACAAAGTGATACTACGTTTCCCTTACTCCTCTTCCCCTCCTTATTGCAAACCTTTTTTGAAGGGTAACATACATAAAATATACACCTCCTGGGTGTAGAAGTGTAACATACATGTAGTAAGTGTACAGCTCAATGAACTTTTACTAAGTAAATTCAGGTGTCAGCCAGCACAGAGATCAAGATCTAGAACATTACCATCCCCTCGGATGGCTCCTTCCCACCTCCCATTCCACAGGTAACCGGGCATCTACCTGGGAGGGGAGTTGCTGGCTCATAGGGTGAGCCCCTATTCAGCTACAGTGGTTACTGTTCAGTTTTCCATAAAGACTGTGCACTTGACTTCTCCTTCCTTCCTTTTGATAATCACCGCCTTCCTCCCTCCCTCACCTCTGCCTTTCTTAAAGCTCTTCCTTTTCTTATTTCAAAGCCAGTCACCCAAGCACGGGGAGAGGGGCCTCCTTGGAGCTTAGCAAAGGCGACTGCATTCCCCTTTGCCTGTGTCTGTGTTCTGTTATGGTCTCCAAGTGCCACGAATGTCGCATGTCGCTGCCCCAACACAGATGGGCCCCAGCAGGGTAGCTGCGCGTGTGTATAAGGAATGCGGTTTCTGTATGCTGGCCTTGCCTGGTCTGCCTACCTTCCGCAGAATGATTTTCCATTACATAAGGCACTGCAAAAGGCCTTGAGTTGCTGAGAGGAAAGGCCCCCACACAAAATGCAAACTAACAAAAGCACTGATATCAAAGAATGGGGGAAATCCATCATGCCCTTGTCACTGGAAGGGGCCGTTATCTGACGGTTGCTGGCAGATTCCTCCCTACCTTACCTAAAAGGCAAGATCTGCAGACTAGAAACAGCTTCCTGGCCCTCAGCCTGGCCAGACACTCGATAATTTGCCTATCAATTAAGCCCAAGGAGAGGGGGGGAAAGGGTGTGAGCTAGAGAGAGGGAGAAAGGCAGGCGGTGGAGCAAATAGGGCTGGGTTGTGGCAAAGCCTCTTGGATCAACCTTATTCTAGGCTCTTCCAAATGACTCATTTATAAGTGTTCAGTTTGGGGGGGCGGGGCTGGCTGGCTCAGTTGGTAAAGCGGCTGACCCTTGATTTTTGGCTTGGATCATGATCTTGGGGTCCTGGGATGGAGCCCCAGATCTGGCTCCTTGCTCAGCAGGGAGACTGCTTAAAGATTCTCTCTCCCTCTCTCTCTCCCTCTGCCCTACCCCACACACTCTCTCTCAAATAAATAAATAAATAAATCTTAAGAAAAGAAAAAGAGCTGTTTGTGCATCCATGAAATGGGCCTAATTGAACCTAAGAGTACTCAGCTTATACTTTATAGAGATTCTTAAAGACCAATTGCATAAAAAGCATAAAGCACTTGGCAGTTGCAGAAACAAGCAAGGGGGCAAAACCGGGACGCTTAGGACAGATGTCACAGTGGCACCTGTGGCCCAGGCAGGTGGTAATGATGGATACACAGATGGGTGGAGGAGGGGACTGTGTTGCACAAGCAGGGGGCATTTTTTTTAAAGATTTTATTTGTTTATTTGACAGACAGAGATCACAAGTAGGCAGAAAGGCAGAGAGAGAGAGAGAGAGGAGGAAGCAGGCTGTCCGCAGAGCAGAGAGCCCGACACGGGGCTCGATCCCTCGACCCCAGGATCATGACCCGAGCCGAAGGCAGCGGCTTTGACCCACTGAGCCACCCAGGCGCCGCAGGGGGCATTTTTAACATGGAATACAGTGTGACAGGTGCCCCCCAACACCCCCCACTGCAGAAGGAAGACCGTCTCATCAGAAACAGTCTCAGCAGCCATCGTCAGGGCCCTGCCCACACCTACTTGCCCACCCGGAGGTCACCTGTAGATAGCTTCTGGACACGGTGACCGCCCTGGGACGGTCCCTAGTGCAGAACAGGGCAAAAGTGCTGGGAGCTCAAGGCCCTAGGGTCAACTCCTGATCAATGAGGGAGGGAAGCGGGAGTGTGAACAGCGCAGCTTCACTACCCTTCCGCCCACAACTCTAGAGCCCGGGACCCCCACCCTGAGAGTCTTCCAGGGGCTTCGACACAATCAAGTCTCAGATGCCTACCTGCTCCTTGACACAACCCTTATGGGTTTCCTTCCCATCCCTGTATCACTCCCCTGGCCCTTGGCTGCACTGCCGGGGGTCATTCCCCCAAAGGACCTACACCCAAGTCTTCACTGTAGGCTCTGCTTTTAGGGGACACTCAGATTAAGATAATTCCAAGGCCCTCCCTTCCCCTGTGCACCCTTTCCTAGCCCCGGCTGTCTTAGCTGTCGTCTGTTCTCTCTTGCATCCTCCCCACCCTCACCGCCCAAGTCACCTCCTGCCCTACCCGGTTCTCTCCACCCCACCCACCCCCCATTCACCATTATTACAATGAAAGAGTTTCTCTGTAACTTAAGGAAATGGGGAAGTCTACCCTCAGATCCCCTCTCCTAGAGAAGAAGAAATCTAGACCTTCCCCTCCCTCAAATCTGGGTGGGCTCTGTGATTTCTCTAATAGAATATGGGGAAAAGGGGCACCTGGGTGGCTCAGTGGGTTAAAGCCTCTGCTTTCGGCTCAGGTCATGATCCCAGGGTCCTGGGATGGAGCCCCGCATGGAGCCCTGCATTGGGCTCTCTGCTCATCTGCTCAGCAGGGAGCCTACTTCCCCCTCTCTCTCTCTGCCTGCCTCTCTGCCTACTTGTGATCTCTGTCTCTCAAAAAAAAAAAAAAAATAGAATATGGGGAAAGGAACACTGGGCCATAAGAGCCTGGAAACTTCCACTCCCTGTCTCTTGGAACCCTCATTCTTACAGCTCCCGTGTAAGAAGTTCCACTCTCCTAGACACACCACGTGGAGAGGGCCTGAAGCGGTGCAACGAGGGAGAGCAGCCCGGGAAGCCCCACCTTGTGCCCTTTCCCGCGGAGGCACCAGCTGCTGTCCACTTTGACACTCCAGATCGGCCAGGCTGCTAGCAAATACCACAGAGTGATCGCGGCAGACACCACGAGACGGCAAAGAATCACCCTGCCGAGCCCTGACCAAATTCTGCACCCCAAAGTTGTGAGATATAATAAAATCGTCTTCCGAAGCTACTAGATTCGGGGGGGGGGTGTCATTGATGAGACAGCAGTAGACACCAGGAATCGCAGCCATTGAGGAAACTGAGAACGAGTGAAAGAGAAGAGGAAGGGAGGGGAGGAAGGGGTGCAGAGAGGAGCCATGGAAGAAAGGCAGTTGGTGGTTTTTCCCATGAGGCTGTAATGGGGCTGATTAAGGGGCAGACACCTGCAATGCTCATACCCCCATTCTGAGGACAGCCAGGTCCCTTTCGCATAAGTTACCCCCTATTCTGTGTCATTGAACTACATTATCCTGTAAGCACTGATTGGCTCGGGAATCCACACCCTGGGAAAGAGAGAAGGTACCCTGGCTTAAGAACCCTGTCCAGCCCAAGCAAGGTGGGTGGGTCCAAGCTGGACGGTGAGAAGCCCAGCAGATCACATCAGCCCATCGGATCCAAGTGGACACCCTGAGAGGGAGTGGTAGGAACCAAGAGAAGCTGGGTCTCAAGAAGGAGGTAGCCCCAGAGTCTGGAAGAGCCGACGACATGGCCAGATGACCAGTCTGCATCTGGCTGCTGACATTTCCAGAACCCAGGTGGGAGCTTTTGCTTTAGCTCAGCCAGGGGTTTCTAGAAACCCCAGCACCTGTGCTAGCCTCATTGCATCTTTGCGTTTGATAACTCGGAAGAGCCTAAGAGGATGACAAAAGCAAGTGAGCAGCGTGTCATATGCTTCAGAAGTGCGTTTGTGTGTGTCCGCGGGTTGTGGGTGTGAGCATGTGAGTGAGCAGTTCAACTCGGATCTTGGGGCTTGAACCTAGGAAATTAAATATGATGCCTGTTTCCTCTTAGAAAAGAGATTTTCCTTACAGTTTCCACTGTGGTGGGGTAAAGAGCTGGCCGCTGTTGTTAATTGAAGGGTGAGGGATAAGACAGTGGTTTTAAATATATTTTTAAGCCTCACAGCCTTTGTTTCAAACCAAATGTTAGTGAGAAGCCAATAAGGCAAGTCCTATAAAAGCCATGATGCTCCGGTTTAGGTGGGGGAAGGGAGGCAGACACAGAGTGCCTAATCATGGGCACCTTTGGCTTTGACAGAGTCCTAGGGGGTTCCTAAGACTCCATAGAGTTCAGAGGCAGAGAAGAGTACCCTGGATGAAACTGGAATTCCTGGATTCTAGGCCCCTGTCTGTCACAGACTATGACCCAATCTCTCTGAGGCTTAGCTTTCTCAATTTTTTTTTTTAAGATTTTATTTATTTGAGAGAGAGAGAGCATGAGAAGAGGGAGGGTCAGAGGGAGAAGCAGACTCCCTGCCAAGCAGGGAGCCCAATGTGGGCTCGATCCTGAGCATGACTCAGGATCATGACCTGAGCCAAACGTAGTCGTTTAACTGAGTGGCCCAGGTGCAACTCCCCTGCTTTCTCAACTTTTTAACGAGGACTGTACCCATTAGGATGCTCTCAGCAGAGTATCCAACAAAAAGTAAGCTAAACAATAAGAGTATATTAATATCTCATATACAAGAAACTCAGAGGCAGGAGGTCTTCAGTTTAGTGGCCAAAGAGGTCATCAAGGACCTAGGCCCTTTCTACCTTTCTGTTCTGTCATCTCCTAATGGTCACAAAATGGCTGCTGCTGCTCCAACACCTTGTATCTTTACGGCAGCTTTCAAAGGCAGAAAGAACACGGTGGGTGAGGGTGGCTGCAGTCTCCTGAGTCATTTCTTTCTTTTCAGGAAGAGAAATATTTCTGAGAAATCCCACAACCAGGACCGTCGTTAGGTTCTATTGGCCAGGGCATGCATGTCCCTAAAATAAGTCATCAGAGAGTGAGGTTTGTCCCATACTCAGCTTAGGGTTATTATGGATCATCTCCTGGGACTGAGCCCACCTTCCATGAACACCCTGCCATCCGATAGCAGAGCAAAACTGGGTTTTTGTCAGCAAACAACAAGGGAACTAGCTATTGGCAAGCCCAAGGAGATGCACCTGTCTGCCTGGCATCTCTTACATTTTCTGCAACTATAAAGGGCCCACCAGACACTGACAGGGAAAATGGGTCAACTAAAAGGGCTAAAGGACACTCAGAACCAAAGTTGTGCCCTAAGGTATTGGGCACTGGGGCTTACCTCACACAGGTGAGCATGTCATTACTGCTGGCCGAGAACCCCTGCTTTCCTCAGTGACATGGACTCTGCCCCTTAGGATCAGGCTGCAGGGAGAAAAGATGTGACCCAAGCTGAGAATATAACTCACAGCCCTGGTTCTCTTCCTTATAGGCAACCTGCTCCCTCCCAACTAGGTCTGCCCTCGTGCCTGGGCACGGCACAGCACCCCTTCATAAATACCACGTACTCATCAGCAAATGCTTCCTTGCTAAGATGTCGACAAATACTGGAAAAGCTGTGGCCACTTCCGAGCACTGATTTTTTTACTCCCACCCTGTGACCCCAAGACATTGGCCTCCAATTTGTGAATCCAACCTGTTTTGGAATGGCTTGAGAAAACAACTCCTATATGGGGCGATAGGTGGTTTGGCCCATCAAGCATCTGACTCTTGGTTTCGGCTCAGGTCATGATCTCATGGGTGTTAAGATCCAGCCCTGCCTTGGGCTTAGCATTCAACGGGGAGTCTGCTTGGGATTCTCTCCCTCTGCTCCCACTTTCTCTAAAATAAATAAAATTTAAAAAAAACAAAACAAAACCAGTAAGTATAGTTCTTATGACAAAGGACCCAAGTACTAGACCCGAATATACCAGTGAGAAAACACTGAGGTCCACAGTGGCTATTGATGTGGGGAGGTGGGAATTCACAGCTGATTAAGGTTTTATAGAGGATCTGGGGTGGGATTTTAGGCTGTTGCCAATTGACCTAAGGCAGTTTGGTCTTGCAAAAATGAGAAAGTTCTTTTGGGTAGGTCTCTGTAGCCTTCAGTAATTAGAGGTGGGCCAGGGCCTTGGGCCCCTCTCCCGCGGTGCCACTAGGTGACTTGGAAGCGAAGTCCTCCATCACATCCTCCCCCATGCTCCATGCTCCGGGCCAGCTGTGCAAAGCAATCTTGTGCGGGAAATTCCATCAGGCTCCAGCCCTCAGTCTTTTTAAGAGTTCCAACAGCCAGCGCCTTGCAGAAAAGTCTGCCTGAGGCAAATACGAGGGGATTCTTGCAGCGGGATCCTCTAACTTTCTGGTCCAACTCCAGGGGCGCAAAATCCACCCAACCAGCAGCTGGATGCACGCAGGGTCCCTTAGGAATCACGCCCACAGGGCCATTCCTATGAGAACCACCCACAGGCGTGCCAGACTGTCCACGTCTGCACCTGCCCGCAACGGGATGCAGCTCCCCTTTCTAGCCAATACACTCTTCTCAAAAGCCACTGCCTTCACTAGTGAGAACCCATTTCTAAGGCTCTTGAGGCTACCAAACAAGACTTCCGGGGCTGACTGAAGCCTGGGTCCTGGGGGGCTCGGGGAGCGTGGACTTGTGATAAAATGCTAACTGACCACTTCCTAAATGCGCCTCCCCAGTTAGGTCCACCACCGTGTCCTAAAGTCCGCGAAACCTTACACTTACCTACGTGCATGCCAAATGACCCCCACGGAACTGACTTTACATTATGCCCGTAACCACCGTGCGTTTCCGGCTCCGGCGAGACGCAAACAAGGCCAAAGCACCTCCGACCACGCAGCGCCCCCTGTGGTAAAGTTTGGAACCTCCCAATTAGAGGGGCAAACGTGCGCCTGGTACAGCCGGCAGGCTCTTTCCAGATTACAAAGTGTTTTATAACAAAACAGGGGCCAGAAGGAGGGGCTTCCTGACCTTCCACCTCAATTAGGGCAGTTCCGCTTCCTTGTAAACTTGCACTGGCCCACCAGACTGGACGGCCGTTAACACTTCGTAAACCTCTGTGATGGGTGCTGGAGGGAAGCCGAAAGGGAGGGCAGGAAGAACCGGAGGAGGGATGGGGAGGAATGGCGGGAGGGATGGCAGGAGGGCGGGAGGAGGGATGGGAAGGGTGGGGAGAGAGATGGGAGGTGGATGGCAGGA